>SJYC01040630.1:0-47481 GCA_006408675.1 Madoqua kirkii
CCGCCCCGTCCCCGCCCCGCCCGCCCGCGAAGCTCCTCGCCGCGCCTGCGCGAGTGGAGGCCCGCCGAGCGGCCTGGGCCCGAGAGGTTCCACTGGCGGGACCTTTGCTGGCGCCGCCCCCCTACCCAGACCCGGGCAGGTGGGACCGTCTCCGAGTTCTGGAGCGCAGGTGGAGGGGCCGGCCGGCCCACGTGCCCCCATCTCTCCATTTAATCCCACACCTCCCCGCAAACTGCGTCTTAAAAGGCCTGCACAAGTCCCCGCCGCACATCACGCTGCGTTCCTTTCACCACTGCTGCACTTCGGCTCTGCACTGCGTTTATCGGTTCATCACCGACGGGCATTTAAGTCAGCAGCCCCGTGCCAGCGCACGCGCGCTTGAACGCACGCGCGCTGCTGCTTCCGTTCCCACGTTCATCTGCTTGGCGGGCACCTGTGGTGTCTTTGCATCTGCGGGTGCCAGATTCCCCTGGGGCTGCAGCTCCCTGCGTCTCCGCAGACGCCTGACCTGGGTTATGCATATGAGCAACTTTACTAAATGTTGCCCAATTTCCTCTCTTTGGCGTTTGAACCTGTTCACTACCAGTAGCTTTTCAGGTTTTGGTTTCACATTTAACCCTTTAGTCCCCTTAGGGTAGGAATTCATTTTTTTCCCCCCTGTATGAATAGCAGCTGGCTGGCCATCTTTGATAGAAGAGGCACCCTTTTCTCCCGGTTTGCAATGCTGCCTCGCCTATACATACACGTGTTTACATTTGAAACACACTTGTTTCCTATTTATAAAGTAAGACTTGTTCATGATAGACAAGTTGGAAATTTCAGAAAAGAACGAAAATGTTTGTATGTTCATTCAGTTCTAACTTTGACCCTTTGGGGGATAGTTTTCTTTGCCGGAAACACCTCAATCCTTTTCAGTTAACTCAAATCTCTCCTGCCAATCACGGCTGCAGATGGTGACTGCAGCCATGAAATTAAAAGACACCAACCTAGACAGCATATTAAAAAGCAGAGACATTACTTTGCCAACAAAGTTCCATCTAGTCAAAGCTGTTTTTTCCAGTAGTCATGTATGCATGTGAGGGTTGGAGTATAAAGAAAACTGAGGGCCGAAGAACTGATACTTTTGAACTGTGGTGTTGGAAAAGACTCTTGAGAGTCCCTTGGACTGCAAGAAGATCCAACCAGTCCATCCTAAAGGAGATCAGCCCTGATTATTCATTGGAAGGACTGATGCTGAAATCGAAACTCCAATACTTTGGCCACCTGATGTGAAGAACTGACTCATTAGAAAAGACCCTGATGCTGGGAAAGATTGAAGGCGGGAGGAGAAGGGGATGATGGCGGATGACATAGTTGGATGGCATCACCATGTTCAATGAACATGAGTTTGAGCAAGTGCCGAGAGTTGGTGATGGACAGGGAGGCCTGACGTGCTACAGTCCACGGGGTCCCAAGGAGTCGGACTCGACTGAGCGACTGAACTGAACTGTGGCAGATTCTAGGCCTTAGCCAGGAGTGCAGCAAGTCCTACAGTGTCTGGCTGGAGTGGAAACTAAGCACGTGCTCCCATAATGACATGAGCGTGTTATTTGATAAAAAAAGAGTCGGTTTAGAGGGATTCCTACTGGCCAATTATGGGACAATTTGTATATGCAAAGATAGTGACTTTTTTAAAAAAAGGTAAACGACAGTTCCTCAATGAGCAAAAAATTTATTAGCCCAGCAGTTCAGTTCAGTCGCTTAGTCGTGTCTGACTCTTTGCGACCCCATGAATCACAGCATGCCAGGCCTCCCTGTCCATCATCAACTCCCGGAGTTCACTCAGACTCACGTCCATCGAGTCAGTGATGCCATCCAGCCATCTCATCCTCTGTTGTCCCCTTCTCCTGCCCCCAATCCTTCCCAGCATCAGAGTCTTTTCCAGTGAGTCAACTCTTCTCATAAGGTGGCCAAAGTACTGGAGTTTCAGCTTCAGCATCATTTCTTCCAAAGAAATCCCAGAGCTGATCTCCTTCAGAATGGACTGGTTGGATCTCCTTGCAGTCCAAGGGACTCTCAAGAGTCTTCTCCAACACCACAATTCAAAAGCATCAATTCTTAGGCTCTCAGCTTTCTTCACAGTCCAACTCTCACATCCATACATGACCACTGGTAAAACCGTAGCCTTGACTAGACAGACTTTAGTCAGCAAAGTAATGTCTCTGCTTTTGAATATACTATCTAGGTTGGTCATAACTTTTCTTGCAAGGAGTAAGCGTCTTTTAATTTCATGGCTGAAATCACCATCTGCAGTGATTTTGGAGCCCCCCAAAATAAAGTCTGACACTATTTCCACTGTCTCCCCATCTATTTCCCATGAAGTGATGGGAACACATCCATACATGACCACTGGTAAAACCGTAGCCTTGACTAGACAGACTTTAGTCAGCAAAGTAATGTCTCTGCTTTTGAATATACTATCTAGGTTGGTCATAACTTTTCTTGCAAGGAGTAAGCGTCTTTTAATTTCATGGCTGAAATCACCATCTGCAGTGATTTTGGAGCCCCCCAAAATAAAGTCTGACACTATTTCCACTGTTTCCCCATCTATTTCCCATGAAGTGATGGGATGGGATGCCATGATCATAGTTTTCTGAATGTTGAGCTTTAAGCCAATTTTTTCTCTCTCCTCTTTCACTTTCATCAAGAGGCTTTTTAGTTCCTCTTCACTTTCTGCCATAAGGGTGGTGTCATCTGCATATCTGAGGTTATTGATACTTCTCCCATACTGAGAAAGAATTAAATAAGAAAAGGAAATTCTTTACAGAAAAAATGCCAACTAATCAATCCTGAAAGGATGATGAAGTTAGATCACTCTTTTGCATCAGGAAGTTTGATTCGGGCAAGAGTCATCATTAAATGCTAGATAACTGGACCGAAGGTCATTTGGGAGCAGCATATTTACACAGTCTCAAAGTATCACTCCACAGCTTACTCATTAATCATGAAAGGAAAGTGGAGAGTTTTGGCAGAAACCACATGAGCCACAGGATCAAACTCACCATCGACAGAGGGACAAAGACACCTCATGTGGCCCCCTGCTGGGATGTATGACATCTACGTGGTATATTATCCCGCCCCACAATGGATCACTTCAGTGCAAGCACAGGGACCCCCCCTGGTGGTCCAGAGGCTCAGACCCTGCAGGGAGCACAGGCTCCAATCCTAGTTGGGGAGCTCAGATCCCACATGTTACCCAGTGTGGCTGGGGAAACAGCCACACCAAAGCAAGAGACTTGCTATGGAGAAAAGCCAGCCTTGACTCTTCACAATGGTCAAGGGCCAAGAAGATACAACTGCTGGGGCAGAGGTCTAGACTAAGGGAGGCTGAGGAGCCAGGAAAACGGAAGGCACAGTGTGGGTCCCCAGTTGGATCTGGATTTTTTAATGAGCTATAAAGGATACATGGGCTTCCCTGATAGCTCAGCTGGTGAAGAGTCCACTTGCAATACAGGAGACCCTGGTTCGATTCCTGGGTCGGGAAGATCTGCTGGAGAAGGGATAGGCTACCCACTCCAGTGTTCTTCAGCTTCCCTTGTGGCTCAGCTGGTAAAGAATCTGCTGCAATGTGGGAGACCTGGGTTCCCTCTCTGGGTTGGGAAGATCCCCTGGAGAAGGGAAAGGCTACCCACTCCAGTATTCTGGCCTAAAGAATTCCATGCACTGTACAGTTCATGGGGTCGAAAAGAGTTGGACACAACTGAGTCACTTTCACTTTTTCATAAAGGATATGATTGGGACAGTTGGAGGAAATTGAATATGAGTAATATATCAGACAATAGCATTGAATGAATGTGAAATTTCCAGAGTATGGCCACTTTATTTTGATAATGTAAGAGAATGTCCTTGTTATTAGGAGATGGATACTGAAATATTCAGGAAGGAGGTATCATCTATAGCTAATTAATGTTTCAGGAAAAATACACATAGCTGCAGGAAGGCAGAGAGAAATTAAATGTGGCAAACTGTTGACAGCTGCTGAATCTAGGTATGTGGGTGTTCACTTTACTATTTATTCAACTGGTTTGCATGTTTGACATTTTCAAAATAAAACACTGCAGAGGGAACAAACGTTTCCATGAGGTACAGAGAAACGCCCATGTGGAGCCACCCCTCACCACCAGACGCTGCCTGGGTTCCATAGCCACCCAGGTCAAGGTCATGCCCTTGCAAAAGTAGCCTGTGTACCATGATTGAGGGAGGCAGGGGTATATGAGAGAGGGTTGGCCGTCCCTGCTGTCGACAGAAATCATAAACCAATCTATAACAGGAATAAGTGAAGTTGCTCAGTCGTGTCCGACTCTTTGCGACCCGTGGACTGTAGCCATCAAGCTCTTCCATCCATGGGATTCTCCAGGCAAGAATCCTGGAGTGGATTGCCATTTCTTTCTCCAATAATAGGAATAGAAGAGTTTTATTTGAGCCAAACTGAGGATTATAGCCCAGGAGACTCTGATTCGAGAAGCAATTAAAACTGCAAAGTGGGGGGTGCTTAAGAAGGCAAAACCCACAAAATGATGAAAGTTGTTTGTCAAGAATTGTAATCGCAATTGGCAAGAGGTGAGTATGCTTGTTAAGCAAGGATTAGCTGGAGTCCAAAATGGTTGCCTAATGACAAGAGAAGACCTTGAGTCTTTGAGGGTTGCTACCGGCAGCTAGCAGATTGCTGTTCTGAGACTAGCTGCTGGTCCTTGAGGGTGATAAAGTTCAGAAAACTCAAGTTCTCAGTGACGCAGGAACATGTCTGAAACCCTGTCCACAGTGGTCACCCAGATCCATTGCAAATGCCTGAACCGTAGTTCCCCCATTTCGGTTTTTTTATAAACGGCCTTCTTTGTTTTGAATGGTTAAAGCAGAGGCAGAACGCCTGGTTTAATAGGCCACAGTCGGGTTGTTTTGGTGAGCTTACAGTTCGCCCCCACCCCATCCCCCATTCAAATTCTCCCTCTGGCCAACTCTGCTACTTCCTGTCCTCGTGGCTCTGCACAGCCGATGGGTATCCTGAGCGCCATCTCTGGCCGCCTTCCAGGCGAGCCCTCACCCGTGATGGCCTTCCGGCCGAGAGCGCTCCCTGATTCCCCGAATAAAACTGCAGCCTGCGCCGTCCTGCTCCTGCCTCCTCCACGCGGGTTTTCACCAGACTCCTCCTTGACACTGATCCCGCTTCCCCGGCACCGCCAGGGCAGCGAGCCTGTCTGTTTCGTGGGTTGATGTGGACCTGGCAGTCTGGACACGACTGGCTCAGTGTGTGCCGAGCGCCTTTGGAGCCCCATTGGCAGAAGAGGAAACAGGCTGGGGAGCTCCGCGGCCAGTCCACCTCCGCGGCCGGGGACGCGCCCCCCAGCCCGGGCCGCGCTCGCGGGGCCTTGGGTTCCGCCCCCGCCGGCAGGCGGCGCGCTGGGCAGGTCCTCCGCTGTCAGTCTCGCGCCCCGCGGCTGCCGAGTGGAGCGCGCGGTGGCCCGGAGTCAGCCCACGGGGTGGGGCGAGGCGCCGCGGCCAATCGCCGGGCCCGAGGGGCGCCGGGTCGCCGGGGCCCGTCTGCGATTGGCCGCCTGTCGCTACACCTCATCGCGGGGACGGGGCGGCTATCGGCTCTGACCGCGCGGGTCAGAGCTGGCGCGGAGCCGGGTGCGCAGGTGAGCAGGCCCGCCGCGCCGGAGTGTGCTGCGCGCAGGTGGGTGCGCGCAGGGGGCGTGTGGACAGAGCCGGGGGCGCGCGCAGGCCGGAGTGGGCTGGACGTGGAGGGCGGCGGGTGCTCCGCGTAGGAGCGGACGCAGGGGCAGGGAGCGCGTGCGTGCGGGCGAGCAAAGTCTGGAGGTCTGGGGGCCCGGGTTGGCCACCCGAAGACTGCTGGGTGGGTGCTGGGTGGACTGCTCTGGGGGTGCTGGTCCCCGGCGGTGGTCGGGAGCTCCCTGAGCGAGCCGAGACGGGGCGGAGCCAGCTGAGTGCCTCTTGGGCCGGGAGGTGGGAGGGGGGGCGCTTCCTTCCTCGGGTGCCCCGCGCGAGTGGATGCAGTTTTCTGCTGAGGAAACGTGGACCATCTGTCTGCTCACTGAGAGTGGGGGGAGCCCGGAGCAGCGGACTCTGAGCTGCTTCTAGGAATAGACTAATTGCAGGGGGGCTGGGGGGTAGAGCTCGGGCCCAGCCGGCAGGGCAGTTTCGCCCTCCTCCTCTTCCAGCGTTCCCCACCAACTTAACTGATGGAGTGGTAGTGTCTCTTTCTTGGACATTTTATAATTTTATGGAAAAGGTTTTTAAGGGTAGGAGTTGCTCTGGTGAGATTTCAGACAAGAAGAGAAAGGAGGGAGGAAAACTGCAAATGAGATCGAAAGTTGTGTTTCCTGAATGTCCGGCGCTGTGCTGGGGGCTCTGACCTTAAATTCTCAAAACACTGCGTTCTAGACATCGCCCCATCTTACAGATGAGAAGACTGAGGCTCCCCAGGGTGCAGTGACATGTTGAGAGTCGTGTACTTAGCGACATAGCCAGGGTTCAAACCCAGAGATACTGGCGACAGGCTGGTTTGGAAAGAGGAGTCCTCAGGGCAATGCCTGATGAAGGCCCCCAGGAAGACTGGTAGGAACAGGCCTGAGGGGGTGGAGTTACCCCACCTGCAGGACACTCTCCACTGAAAAAACAGGATGGTTTCCCAGGCGAAAACCCAGAAACAAACATGCAGCTACTTCTTACAACAATCCTCATAAAACTCCTTCTGTATACCTACTGCTTAAAAAAAGTTATGGATTAATGTAGCAGATTAAGGAAGTAGATTAAGATTGGGAAAGGCCAAGAAGTGCAGTTGCAAAAGAATTTGGAGGTAAACTAATTTGGGGGGAAGAAAGGAGGGAGGGTGGGTGACAATCTGGAGAATAAGCAGCCAAGTTCAGGCACTCCTGGGGCTGGACTGAGGGGATTTGCACTTTTTTAAGAAATAGTTTTCTTTATTTCTGGCTCTGCTGGGTCTTTTCGGCTTTGAGGGCTGTCTCTGGTGGCCGCGAGCGGGGTCCACCCCTCTGCAGTGCGGTCTTCTCATCGCGGCAGCTCCTCGTGTTGTGGAGCTCGGGCTCGAGGGTGCTCGGGCTCAGTAGATGCGCACCATCAGCATCCCGAGGCGTGCGGGATCGTCCTGGCTCAGCGACGGAACCCGCAGCTCCTGCCATAGCTGGCAGACTCTTTGTTTTACCACTGAGCCACCAGGGAAGCCCCTGGACTTGGGCGTTTGGCTTCTAAACGTGATTATGTTATAGGGAGCATGCATGTTGCCAACTTTTGAAAAACAGAAACCCTTGCGTCTGCAGTCGAAGCTGCAGTTTACCCTTTAGAATTAGAGAGTTCGAATTAGGACTTGGTGTTTCTGGAATTTCCTTCCAGGGCTCTTGCCTATTTCTGGAGGCCCCAGAAGGGCCCCAGGCATGGGTTGCTCTGCCCCAACCAGGACCTCAACCCTCTTCATGGCTGCTGGGCCAGAGCTCTCCAGGGCCAAGCTCTGGGAAGGGCCAAGAGCCATCTCTGCATTTGGCAACGGAGGCTCGTGAACTGCACGTGCAGGTGAGGGGATGACCACCCCACCCAAAGTGGGTGGGAGGATGTAAAAAAGCTGCAGGTAAGCTCTAGTATCACTCTGCACATCACCACCCCCGCCTTGATTACCAGTGACCTCCCTGCCCCCGGAGAGAGCCACAGATACTCCCAGAACTGTGGGCTTAAGGACTCCCAAGAGCTATTTCAACAGCTCTTTCTATTGTTGTTAAATTATTTTATAATACAAGTACATGTCTACTAGAAAAATTAGGAAAAGGGGCTGGGGGAACCCAAGTGGAAGGCCACACTTGATGATTTTGGTGTATGGCTTTAAGAAAAAAATTATCTGATTTGCCTGCACCAAGTGTTAGTTGCGGCAGGTGGGATCTGATTCCCTGACGGGGGGTGGGACCTGGGCGCCCTGCTTTGGGAGTACAGAGTCTTAGCCACGGATCCGAGTGACGTCTTGAATAGCTTTTTAGTGATAGGCAGCCTTACAGCTTGCCCTTGTGCTGGTACCTGCCAGGGAACCTTCTTCCACGTTAACCTCATTCTTCGTAATAGCTGCTGAGTGCTGCACTGCACCAGGGCGTCATTGTTTGTCTCATCTCCTATTGATGGTCATTTTCTCGGCTCCAATATGTTGCAAGTGCTCCAGAACGGAAGTGCTTGCATCTGCCTTTTCACACAGCCATCTGTTTCTGTCCCAGATAAATTCTGAAGGTAGCAACTGAGCCAACCCAGAGGTCTGCCCAGCCTCTGGAACTGTCCTCCAGTTGAAGAGCAGCTGCCCAGCTCTCACTGGGCCTGAATTCTATCATCCCTTTAAGCACGAGTTAGGGCGCGTCTGCCCTTTCCTGTGTCTCCTACTCCTTAGACAGACGCATCTCTAAACCAGCACCTCCGCTGTTCCAGTAATGCTGCAGCTGCTTCTGTGTGTGTGTGTTAGGGTAGTACCTAGCCCAGCACTCACAAAGATTGACTGTTACCATCACTGCTCTGGATTTTTTATTTTATTATCATCATTATTATTTTTGTTTGGGCTGTGCTGGGTCTTCATTCTCGACTTGTGGCCAGCAGGGGTACGCTTTGCTGGGGTGCGTGAGCGTCTCGTGTCAGGGACTCCTCGTCGCGGAGCGTGGCTCCAGCGGCGGTGGTGCAGGGCCTGTGTTCCTCTGTGGCTTGTGGCTCCTCTGGGACCAGGAGGCGAACCGGTGTCCCCTGTGTTGCGAGGCGGACTCTTAGCCCCTGGACCTCCAGGGAAGCTTGCTACTCTGCACTGTCCTCTTCAGCCTCCCAGGGTGTCACAGGAGGTGGCGTGCCTGCGACCAGCTCCGTCCCCGTAGCTCAGTGCTAGCTACACTCTCCACTTTCCTTGCCTCAGCTTCCCCATCTGTAAAACGGCAGTCCCCAGAGTGGGCTGGGAATCCTGTGGGCTCGCAGGTGCTGGCAGCATGGCGGCTGCTCCGTGGCCCCCGTGACTGCCTGTGTCACCCTGGGACGGACTCGACAGCATCTCCTGCTGCCCTAACACCTTGCTGCTCCCCCGTCAGGAATCAGAGCCTGCTTCCCCTCCCCTGGAAAGGTCATGGGCTTCTGACTCGGTGTAGCCAACAGAAAGCTCTGGGAGTGATGTCACATGCCTTCCCAGTAAGAAGAGGGAGCTTGGGCACCTCCTCCCTCCACCCTGAGGCCTCCATGCTGGGAGGAAACCCAGGCTCACCCACGCCATCACATCCCAGGCTGGAGCTAGCCTAGCCAGTCTCCCCAGGTCCCCAGCCCACAGGAACACTGAAAGAGGGCAAATGATGGTTTGGTTTGGTTTGGACTGCACTGCTCGTGGGATCTCAGTCCCCTAATCAGGGACTGAACCCAAGCCCTCAGCAGTGAAGGTGCAGAGTCCTAACCACGGGTCGGCCAGGGAATTCCCAAAAGACTGTTGTTTTCAGCCTCTTCACTGGGAAGAGCTGAGTTGTGTGGAAGGCAGCGGGATGCTTCAGCGTTGGGCATTGCAGGGGCATCCGCCTTAGACCTCTGCCAGGCTGAGCTTCACCCCAACACCCTGTGTGAGCCCCCCTTCCTGAGGCCTGGGTGGCGCTGGCGGCGGTCTTGGCAGTGCCTGCCTCTCCAGGAAGAACTCCGATGGGGCTTGGGAGGGGCTCTGAGCGCCTGGCCCCAGGACCTCATTTACCCCACAGGGTGGGTTACTTTGTAGATGAGGAAACTGAGGCTAGCGAGCAGGAGCTGCTCACGGTCACCCACTTTGGGTGCCGAGGGGGGACATGTTGGCAGCAGACCTGATCCTGCAGGGAGCTTGCAGCCTTGCCAGCGGCATCGGGCCTCCTGGGATCTCCGTGCCACCCCACCTCTGCTGTGCTTCTGCGCCTCAGATGCTTCTCCAAACACCGAATCCTCAAGATGCCAAAAGGGCTGCCACAGCACTTAAGTCATCTGTTGCACGCGTCCCGGGCTGTTGGTGGTGTTCTCAGCTAAGAACGCTGAAGGCACTCACCTGGCCTGCTTAACTGTGAGAAGCCCCGTAGACCCTGCTCCCACAGGACCACGAAGTGGCCAGACCAGCCCTTGCAGTTCTTATGATTGCAGGACACCATCAGCAAAAGCCATTAGGGAAGGCTGAGGAACAAGGTTTATTACTCACAGGTCCTGTGGGTACTTGCCTGCCTGCATCCACTCAGGCAGACTGTGGGTGGAAAGAGGATGAGTCCTGGAGCCCTGCCTTTACCAGGGCATGAGAGTGGAGTGTCTAGAGTTTCACGAGCTCACTCTTTTTTAAAAAATATTTGCCTATTTTTAAATGGAAGATAAGAGCTTTACAGTAGTGTTGATTTCTGCCACAGATCAATATGAATCAGCCGTAGGCATACATATGTCTGCTACCTCCCACCTCCATGAACCTACTTGCAGGGCAGCAGTGGAAACACTAGTCTTACATGGATGTGAGGGTTGGACCATAAAGAAGGCTGAGCACCAAAGAATTGATGCTTTTGAACTGTGATGCTGGAGAAGACTCTTCAGAGTCCCTTGGACAGCAAGGAGATCAAATCACTCAGTCCTAAAGGAAGCAACCCTGAATATTCATTGAAAGGACTGACACTGAAGTTGAAGCTCCAGTACTCTGGCTACCCAGTGCCAAGAGCTGACTCATTGGAAGAAACCCTGATGCTGGGAAGGACTGAGGGCCAAAGGAAAGCGGCTGACAGAAGATGAGATGATTGGATGGCATCACTGATTCCGTGGACATGAGTTTGAACAAACTCTGGGAGATGGTGAAGGACAGGGAAGCCCGGCGGGCTGCAGTCCATGGGGTCGCCTGTGGAACTCAAAATGCAGCCCAAGTTGCTGAGTAGTGTGCCTAAAAGCCCCACGCACTTCCTTGGCTCCTCCCTGGGTGTGTATGGGGGCTTTGAAGCCCCAAGACAGTTAGGAAGGTCACTGGGTCCAGTAAGTCTGCAGAGAACCAGGCTCCAAGCCCAGATCACTGTCTGTGACGCCCTGTATTCGCGGCGCTCACTGGTTTCGGCAACGCCTAAGGAGAAGATGCAGGCATTGGGGCAGGGGTGGGCGTAGGGGTGGAGTGGGCAGGGTTGGACTTGGTCCAGGTCGATGATGCAGACATTGCACGGGCGTGTGCGCTGCCGTATGAGTCTGCAAAGAAGCCACCTTGGGCTGCTCATCAGTCCACCATGTTAAGGCAACTCCAGGGGAACTCCTCCAGGAAGCACCCCTCATCCAGCTCTACCCGTTGTTTATAAATGCTTCCTCTTTGGCAGACATCGTGTGCCAGGCAGATAAGCTATGAGATAAGATTACCTCATTGTGGAGATCCCCACACAAGCGGCCTCTTGCACTTTCAAACCCTGGGCGCTGAGCCACACCTTTCGCTTGGTTACCAGGTGGGACTTGAGAAAATTATCATTTTTGGTCCTTACCTCCCTGAGTCTTTTCGTCACCTTTGTGTGCCCTGCAGGACTCTGTTCAGCGGGTTGAAAAGGATCTCGCAGGCCTTGGAGCACAGGCGTCTAGAGAGTTGAAAGGGAGCAGTTCAAGAAGGAAAGCCTGCATTCTGCAGTGGAGCCACTTGGAAAGAGGTTGGAGGTGAGCCCCTCTCAGAGCTGCTGCTGCTTTCAAAGGCAGCTGGTCCATCAGCACTCACTGTCCACTCCTGCCTGATTCTTAGGAAAAAAAGTTAGTTACTTCCTGGACACCACGCTTTCCCCTATTTTCAGCCATCTACTGCTAAGGGTGTCCCTTCCACATGTGTTAAAAATTCAGTGCTTATGACAGAGAGGTGCATGATGGTTCAGTGGTAGAATTCTCACCTGCCACGCGGGAGGGACGCGTTCATTTCCCGGCCCCTGCAGCCACAGCATTTCCTTCTGGGGCTTCCCTGGGGGCTCAGGCGATGAAGAATCCACGTACAGGGCAGGAGACACAGGAGACCCGGGTCTGACCCCTGGGTCAGGTTGATCCCTTGGCGAAGGGAGTGGCTGTCCACTCTGGTATTCTTGCCTGGGAAATCCCGTGCACAGAGGAGCCTGGCAGACTGCAGTGCACGGGGTGGCAGGAAGTCAGACATGCCTGAGCGGGTCACACACACGTGGCGGAGAGGCGGATAAAGGCCGTTATAAGCTCAAAGTCATTGTGTGGGCTTGTTTCAGTCCTTCTAGAAAATATGCTTTTGTGTCCAAAGTGAGCTCTTAGCCTCGACTTTTCTGGCCCTTTTACAGTTTCCCAGCGTGTTAGATCAGAGCAGCTGCCACATGCCGGGCTCAGTGTTCCGTGTTTTGGGCTGAAAGGCGAGTGGCTCTCTGTCCATAAAGAACTCTCTGGTCTGCCTTGTACATCATGAATGCTCCATAAACTAACCTGTGAAAACAAAGTGATGTGCTGCAGTTTTCATCACTGAGAAATTTTAAGTGAAGGTACCGTTGTATTAAAGTGATTCATCTTCACATTTAAAATAAAACCAGCATTCAAAGACATCTAGAAAAAATAAGCAGTTCCCTACGTCATCATAGAGTCTCACTCCCAGAAGCAAGTACCTTTTCATTCTCTAAGCTACTTTTGTGTTGTTTTTTTTACCTGCTTATTTCTAAATGATTTCCTTTCAACACTCTCAACTTTGCAAATTTTTTTTTTTCTGTCTGGCAAAATTACTATTTACTGTTAAGCCACGTAATGTACTATAATTATGGCTTGGTGTTTTTCCCCTTATATGGCTTTTTATTTGTTTATTTATTTGGAGTTAATGGTTGCCTCCCTTTTTCCATATGCTAAGGTTTCTATGTACCTGCCACTAACTGTTTTTCCTGCATGTTATAACAGAGCCATCGTAGTTACCAGTAATTTTTGTATACTATGCAACACAACAAAATGTATTGTTTCCATTCCCTGCTCCTCTGCCCTTGGCCCCATTCGCTCTGTGCCACACTGGGCTGGTTACTGTCTGGTCCACTGCCCAGCTATTATCTTGGGATTTCCTCTTCTCCTTTCACTGGCCTCTTCTTTAGCAGCTTACGATTCCCTCCGAATTTTGAAAGTTTTCCGTCTTCTAGAACCAGCTTGCTACTAGCACGATTCTTAATCCTGGATTTTTTTCTGAAAGCATTGAAGATCATCTTTTTTTTTTCATGCCTGATATTCTGAAACGTCACCATTGTGAATTCATTCTGAAAGTGGGGGTGTCCCTAGTTCCCTCATATTATGACCACGGGTTGGCTTGTCTCTTGGTACAAGATGAATGGCTATGGGTGGGACGGAGGAATGGAACTCACAGACTGTGCTGGAATATGTAGAGAAGTTATTAATGTGTATGACGGCCCATTAGAGCATTCGGAAAAATAGTTACAGATGCGTAGAAATGTTAATGAATGGAAAAAGTGAGGCAACCATTAACTCTAGGAAAAATAGAAAGTCATACTGAGGAGGGAGCATTTTATGAGACCCAAATAAAGAGACCTGTAAAGCATGTTCTAAGCAGAGGAATAGCAGGTATGGTGAATAAGATACATCACATTCATGGAGGGATAGAGACCTCTGTGTGTCTGCACAGCGGGTGTGGTGGGAGCGTGCCGGGGAGGGGGGTCAGGAGCATGCGGTGGGAGCTTTCTGAGCCACAGGTGTTTGGGTTCCTGTAACAAGAAGGATGTTCTGCTGTTGCTGGAAAATGAACTGAGACGAGAGCAGAAGTAGGGCCGGGTGGGAGGCTCTTGCAGGGTCCTGGAGTGGGAGTCCCTGCCTGGAACCATCCATCCAGGACCAGGTGGAGAGTCAGTGAATGAAGGAGCCCAGCCCCGTGGGGGCCTGTGAATGACGGCAAGGAGCTGCAGTGTCTGTTTGTCAGGGGGTGATCTCAGCATCATGTCTCCTTCCCTCAGGGCCCAATGGCTACGAAGTCCCAGCCCAGCGCTCCTAAAGCCAAGAGTGCCAGCGGCCTCACCAACGGCAAGGCTGCAGCCCAAGGGCAGTGGGGCCGAGCCTGGTAAGCATCTCGTCCGTCTTTCCAGCTGGAAAGTAAAGTGGGCTCTCGGTGAGAGGCTGCCAGCCTTTGGGGTTTCAGGAACCCATTAAGCGATTCTTTTCATCAGTAGGACAGTCTTGCCAGCTTAGAAAGTTAGGAACCCCGAGAAGAAGCTACTGTGGAAGCTGATGTCAGGGGGCGGCGGGCGGCCTGGTTTGGCCTCACTGTGTAAGACGCGGGGTCACGGATCTCAGGCCACAGGGTGATGGGGGCTTGGTGAGTGTCCCTCAGTGTATAAGACGCGGGGTCGTGGGTCTCAGGCCACAGGGTGATGGGGGCTTGGTGAGTGTCCCTCAGTGTATAAGACGCGGGGTCGCGGGTCTCAGGCCACAGGGTGATGGGGGCTTGGTGAGTGTCCCTCAGTGTGTAAGACGCGGGGTCGTGGATCTCAGGCCACAAGGTGATGGGGGCTTGGCGAGTGTCCTGGATGGCCCGGGACAGGAGGCCCCTGGGCCCGCGGGGTGCGGAAGGCCTTCTATGCTGTGTCCTGGGCTTTCTGGGCTGTCTGTGGGCTCGTCGGCCTTCAGGCTGCTCAGAGCGGAGCACGCGAGTGGGGCGCCTTGCCTAGGCGGTGGGGGCTTGGCCCTGCGAGCCGACAGCTTCTCGGGAGGCGCTGGCTGGAGTGCCCGGGGGCTCGGCGTCCGGCGTGTGAGGTCGGGCCGTGACCTGCCGTCCGCTGGGCCGCAGGGAGGTGGACTGGTTCTCCCTGGCGAGCGTCGTCTTCCTGCTGCTGTGTGCGCCCTTCCTCGTGTACTTCTTCATCATGGCCTGTGACCAGTACAGCTGCTCCCTGACGGCGCCCGTGCTGGACCTCGCCACTGGCCGCGCTCGGCTCGCTGACATCTGGGCCAGGACGCCGCCCATGACCGCGAAGGCGGCCCAGATCTACGCAGCGTGGGTCACACTCCAGGTGAGCCCTCCCGCCCCCGCAGCGGGGGCTCCCCTCCTCAGCGTGGGCCTGGCCCCTGGTTGGGGATGGTGACTGGCTCACACGGACATCCTTATTCCTGGGACCCAGCCGGGCCTCACCCGCTGCCTGATGGACTTCGCTTTGTCTTCAGCTCAAGGGCCACCCGGTGGCATCTCGGTGTCCAGCTCGCCTTCCATTGAGCCTCCGTGCTGAGCAGGGAGCAGTGCCCCCTGGGAGGGTGTGACGGCGTGGCTCCCTCCCAGGAAGCCCTGTACCTGATGGGAAGTGTGTCCTAGGGTTGCCCAGCTCCAAAGAGCTGCTCTTGGTCTTGGCAAAGCCAAGGCCATGTCCCCAGAGATGGTCACACAGGCCTGGCCAGTGGTGGGGACGGTGGTGGGCCTTGGCTCTGCTGTGACCTCACTAGCTTCCCAACCAGAAGGAGTTCATCAGAAGGCTGTCTGCGCCATGAACTCGGTGAACAGACAGTGTTTAATATCTGAATATTAATGATATGTTATCATTATCCTGGGAAATGGTGCAGGGAGATGCCCCCTGCTCCCACCCCTGCCCGCCAGGGTTTCCTGCCCTGGACGAAGGCCCTCACCTCTGCTAGCTGTTTCTCCCCATGATCCCAGCTTTTGGGCTTCAGCTTCCGTCTCATTTCAGGCCTCTTGGTCCTTTTGAGTTAAAGGTGATTTGCAGCTGTGAGAGTCACAGCAGCCTAAAGGCAGAAACAGCCCCCGTGTGCATCGGCAGACGTGGACACACACGTAGTGTGATCCAACCACACAGGGCACTGTTGTTCTCGTGGAAAGGAGTGAGGGTCTGACACAGGCTGCAACCCGGGTGCCTTGAGAACCTGATGTTCAGTGAGAGTTGTCAGCTACAAAGGGGCATGTCCTGTCTGATTCTGTTTATATGCAAAGTCCAGGACGGGCAGATTCGCAGAGACAGACAGTGGTCGCTGGTTCTCAGAGGCCGGCAGGGAGGGGCTGCTGGGAGGGACTGCCGGGGAGGCGTGGGACTCCTTTTCAGGGTGATAAGAATGTTCTGGAATTAGCCACTAGGGATGGTGGCACAAGCTTGGGAATACGCTGAACACTTTCAGTGAATACTTTTCAAGGGTGAACTGTATGGAATGAAAGCTAGTGGGCTCTCCCAAAGGGAGTGGCTGAGCCCTGTGGGGAGATGGCCTGGGTGTTCTGAGTGATGGTGACGAGTTTCCTGTTCAGGGCTCCCCTCAAAGCCCGCAGTCAGCCTGCGGTCAGTGTTCCGAGAGCCGAAAGCTCTCCTGGAAGAAGTAACCAGCCACGATCACGGTTCCTCCCATCGTCTCAAGTGAGAAAGCAGGGCCGTGTGGAGGCACAGCCCGGCCCCGCAGCCATGGGGAGCCGGCTGGAACATCTCTGCGTTTCAGGTGCTTCTCTACACGCTGCTTCCTGACTTCTGCCACAAGTTTCTGCCCGGCTACGTGGGGGGTGTTCAGGAGGGCGCCGTGACTCCCGCAGGTAACCTGGGGTCCACCCCCGCTCGCCACCTTTCCCTGTTCCTCTTCCAGGGCCTGACCCCCCACCCACCCCGCCAACACACATACTCACACAGCTTCCGCCAGAAGTGAGGTCAGAAATCACATTCCCAATCAGGAAGTGAAATAGCACCCCCTCCCTGCTGGTTATGTGGCTGGGCTTACAGAGCATCTCCCCAGCAGGGACTCTTGGAGTCCCCCAGGGGCATCGCGGGGGCCCAAGCTTTGACTTACAGGGCCTTGGGGCTGCCTGGTCCATTTATTCCCCACAGTCACTGAGACCCCAGCCCAACCCACAGAGAGCTCTTGGCTACCCTCCTCCCACCCCCAGCCCCACCCGGTGCCATAGGGGACCCTCGTCCCTTCTGTGGCTCCAGCTTCCAGCCGACTGCAGGCTGGTGACTCAGCCTCGGGCCGGTTATAGGCGTCCTGCGCCCGCTCTCCCCCTCTTAGGGATTCAGCCGGCACGAGCGGTTAGTCCTCCGCTCACAGGGTGAAGTGTGCTGGTGGCGTGCGGACCCAGGGGGCCTGAGTGGCCGGAGCCTCAGAGTGGCTGTGGGGGCTGGGGGCCCCAGAAAGGAGCCAGGAGCAGTCACAGTGGCAAACGGCCCTGCTCTCGCGTCTCCCCGTGCAGGAGCCGTCAACAAGTACCAGATCAACGGCCTGCAGGCGTGGCTCCTCACGCACCTCCTGTGGTTCGCCAACGCCCACCTCCTCGCCTGGTTCTCTCCCACCATCATCTTCGACAACTGGATCCCGCTGCTC
This sequence comes from Madoqua kirkii, assembly GCA_006408675.1. Classification (NCBI taxonomy): domain Eukaryota; kingdom Metazoa; phylum Chordata; class Mammalia; order Artiodactyla; family Bovidae; genus Madoqua; species Madoqua kirkii. Next base: position 17,302 of record SJYC01040630.1, read on the forward strand.
TGGTGCGCCAACATCCTGGGCTACGCCGTTTCCACCTTCGCCATGGTCAAGGGCTACCTCTTCCCCACCGACGCCCGGGAATGGTACGTCCTCAGCGGCCGCCTGAGCCCTAGGTGGCAGGTCAGCTCCTTTTTCTAGTACGTCGGGCTAGGATGTTGCAAAGTCTGAGGACTGAGCATCCTGGAGGAGGAGCTCAAGGGACCGTGGTGGACTCTGAGGAGCATCCGTATTGAACGGGTAGCTTCTCCTGCTTGGGGAGGACGCATTGAAGGTGGCCACGTCTGTCCTCGGTGGCTGAGTCATCTCTAGCAGGGCCATAGGGAAGAAGGAGGGCAGGAGGGGCAACTCCTTGCAGGCAGGGGCAGCCCGTTTCCTCTTTCTGTGAAACGTCGGTGCGGCCTGAAGCAGTCTTAGTAAGAAGTCTATTATCTCAGTGGCTTTAATGTAATAGCGTCCCAGGGAGAGCCCTACTGACTGGTGTCCGTTCTCATGGAGCCTTGAGGGAGATAATAACCGTCCAACTACCCATCTCTTCATACATCCATATATCCAGTTCTTCATCCATTCATCCACCACCCATCCATCCATTTATCCATCCGTCCATCCAACACATCCACTCATCCACCCATCTACCCATCCAACCACCTATCCATCTATCCATCGAGCACATCCATGCAACCATCCACTCATCCATTCATCCACTCATCTACCCATCCAACCACCCGTTCATCTATCCATCCAGCACATCCATCCATTCATCCACTCATTTACCCATCCAGCCATCCGTCCATCTATCCATCCAGCACATCCATCCAGCCATCCACCCATCCATTCATCCACCCATCTACCCATCCAACTACCCATCCATCTATCCATCCAGCACATCCATCCATTCATCCACTCATCTACCCATCCAACCACCCGTTCATCTATCCATCCAGCACATCCATCCAACCCTCTACCTATCCATTCATCCACCCATCCAGCCACCATCCGTCTACCCATCCATCCCACATCCCCCGTCCCTCCCTCCCGTCTCCCTGTATCCATCCATTCACCCACGTCCCCACCCATCCATGCATCCACCCAGCCACCCATCCATCTATCCATGCATCTACTTATCCTCCATCTCTCCCTCCCCGCCTCCTTCCGTGGACACATTCATCAGGAGATGTTTGTCGGGTCCCTCCTGTAGACAGGTGTGGGCAGTGGGGCTTTAGGTGTGAACAAGAGTCTTGTTCTCAGATTGCATTTTACTTTTGGTTCCAGATGAAAGCAAAGGGTGCTTCCTTTAACTGTTAGCCCAAGGCTGTTAGGGAGTGTGTTTGGATTACGGCACTTTGAGCTTGTGTGATGATCGAATGACGAGGCTGGTCTTCTATGCCTCGTGGAAATCATTTTCTCTGCTTTATAATCACACCCCCTGTTGTAGACTTTGTATGTTTTGCTTCTTTCTGCTTATCCTAGTTGAGGGAAATGGACAGGAAAATATGTTTCCCTAGCCAACGCAGAAATCCCCGTGCATGGGCAGCAGGCGGGGTGCGAGTCCCCAGCCGGGTTATCCTGTCACGCCTGTGGTCGGGTGATGAAGGCAACAAAACAGTTAAAATCTGCCCAGCAAGCCGTGGGCGTGGGCCCTGGAGCGGGCACCTGGCTCTGAGGCTGGCGCTGGTTTTCACGTCTGCCTTGGCGTCGTTTATCACCTCACTTGCCCACGAAGGCCCGAATGCTCTGAGTCCCTGGGAAGAAAATCTCTGTTCAGCTCGCCTCCGGGGAAGCTGGAGGCGGGAGGAGGACCCCGGGCACCTGCCCACCTTCATCAGGCCAGGGCGAGCGTCTCAGCTCCAGGCCGGGGCTGAGTGCCCAGTGCCGCACCACGGCTGTCGGGAGGGGCCGGAGGCACACGCGGTCTCTGCGCACTGGGCCCTGGCAGTTCGCGGCAGGCCTCCCCCGGGTCTTCTCTCTTGGGCCTGCAGTACCCCGGCCGGGCTGGGCTCCTGTGTCCGTGCCAGCCAAGGAGGCTGCTTGTGAGAGGCGCTCGTTGACACCTGCATCTGTCGTTTGTGTTTTCAAGCAAATTCACGGGCAATTTCTTCTACAACTACATGATGGGCGTTGAGTTTAACCCCCGAATTGGGAAGTGGTTTGACTTCAAGCTCTTCTTCAATGGACGCCCCGGGATCGTCGCCTGGACCCTCATCAACCTGTCCTTTGCAGCCAAGCAGCAGGAGCTCTATGGCCATGTGACCAACTCCATGGTCTTGGTCAACGTCCTGCAGGTAGCTTGTCTGGGGCCTGGGTCGGGGGGTGTTGTGAGCTCTGACACCGACTGGGTGCTGGGGAAACCCGAAAGCCAGATGGATTTCAAAAGACAGTAAGAAACATTAGTTGCTCAATCATGTCTGACTCTTTGAGACCCCGTGGACTGTATAGCCCCCCAGGGTCCTCTGTCCATGGACTTCTCCAGACAAGAATACTGGAGTGGGTAGCCATGCCCTGCTCCAGGGGCTCTTCCCAACCAGGGATTGAATGAACCCTGGTCTCCTGCACCGCAGGCAGCTTCTTTACCGTCTGAGCCACCAGGGAAGCCTCTTGAAAGACTGTAGAAGGGGGTCGGCACCCTTCGCGCGTGTCTGGGAGGTGGCGGAGTCATGTCCCCACCTGTCAGGCGCTGCACTGGCCTGGGGACTCGTGTAGCCCGTGGCGACCTCCAGTTTGCCACTCGGGCGTGTCAGTGGTCCTGGCAACACAGCTCTGATGGCCGTGGAAGGACCCCGTCCCAGTCCCCCACCCCCAGAGCCATCTCTCTGCTCCCAGCTCCACGGCCCTGGGCGTCGGCATCCAGGACGTTGCTGGGCGCCCCTCGTCGGGGCCACGTGTCATCTCAGACTGTAGACAGGGACGCCCTCCCCCACTTATCCCCGATGGCCCAGGCCCGGCAGGAAGTGCAGCAGCTCTCCAACGCTGCCTGTCACCAGGGGAGCTCAGGGACACCCAGGGACCCCGCCCCGTCCTGGAGTGTGGTCTCCCCACCCGCGCCTGTGGTCAGTGCGCGGCCGCTCCTGTGTCGCAGGCCATCTACGTGCTGGACTTCTTCTGGAACGAGACCTGGTACCTGAAAACCATCGACATCTGCCACGACCACTTTGGGTGGTACCTGGGCTGGGGGGACTGCGTCTGGCTGCCGTACCTGTACACGCTGCAGGTGAGGAGTGGGCCAGGGAGCCCCCATGATGCTCGCCCACCCCCGCCCAGCAGGACCTTCAGTGCCCAGGTCCTCAGGCAGGCCCAGTGCTGCCCTCGGAGCAGACACACTGGCACGTGCCAGGCCTTGTTCTTGCCCAAGTGTCTGGATTTTTCAGGTGGGGGTGGGCACCAGAACCTGGAGAAAGGAGGCTGGTAAGAGAAGGCTTGGTGTATGAGTCAGCACAGATTGCTGTAAAAATATTTCAGACCGGGCGACTTGAACAACAGGATTCACTGTCTCCAGGAACAGGATTCACTGGGATTCCTGGAGGGTGGACTCGCAGGCCTGGTGTGGGCAGGGCTGGTCCCCCTGAGGCCTCTCTCCTGGGCGTGCAGACGGCCGTCTCCTCCCCGTGTCCTCACAGGGTCGTCCCTGTGTGTGTCTGTGTCCTGACCTCCCCTCCTTATAAGGACCGAGTCCTGTGGGGCTAGGGCCCACCCTCGTGACCTCGTTTTACCGAAATCACCTCTTCAAAGGCCCATCTCTAAATACAGCCACCTGCTGAGGCCCTGGGCTCAGGACTGCAACACATGAATGTGGGGGACACAACTCAGCCCCTAAGACTCAGAGAAGAGGATGGTTCAGAGTAGACCGTGGGTCTAAAGAATGATCAGGGCGGGTGTGAGATCAGAGTGGATGAAGGTGGCTATTGACATTCATATGTATTCAGATCTTAACACTGGAAGGATCAGAGGCCTGCTCTCCTGTCAGTTTTTCCATTAAAGGCTCTGAACGTTCACACACGTGAGTGGAGGGCACGCTGGGGGCCCTGCCCTCTCGGAGCTCAGGGCTGGGCAGGGAAAGGTCCTGACGCAGGCAGCCCAGGGTGGGCAGGGGGTGCTTGACAGGAAGTGGGGTGCTGACAGCTGAGAGAGGGCCAAGGAGGCGCCTACAGCCTGGGCGTGGGGATCAGCCAGAGCGTCCTGGGGCAGCACAGGCAGACCAAGAGCAGAATGAGAATCTGGGGGTAAGAACACTGCCAGGCTAGAGGCTGGGCTCTCAAGAGCCCAGTGCCCGGCGGGAGGCCTGGAAGAGGGGAGCGTTCCGGGGCAGAGGAGGGTGGAGGCCGGCCGGGACCACAGGCTCCGGGAGAGGTTCCCTCGCACGCATCACAAGAGTCGAGCGTAGAAACCTCCCGGGGGAGCCGGCGGTACCTGGCTTTGTACCTCTGTTGGGCCACCAGCCAGGGGATGGGGCCTGGAGTCTCTGGAAAATCAGGGCAGACTCACCTTGGTTGGGGCTAGGCTGATGATTGGATCTGGGCTGGGCAGCTCTGCCTCGGTGCCCGCCATGTCCTCTGTGCCACAGGAGCCACCTCGGGGAGGGGGGTGGGTGGTTCTGAGGCTGTTGCGTGCCTGCTAAGTCACTTCAGGTATGTCTCTTTGTGACTCCATGGACTGTAGCCCACCAGGCTCCTCTGTCCATGAGATTCTCCAGTTAAGAAGACTGGAGTGGGTTGCATTTCCTTTTCCAGGGGGTCTTCCCGACCCTGGGATGGAACCCGCATCTTTTATGTTTCCTGCATTGGTAGGCGAGTTCACTACCACTGAGCCGCCTGGGAAGCTCTCTGAGGGCTGCTGGGGGGTGTCCAGCCCTCCACAGCACTCCTAGCTCGCAGAGAAGAGTCCTCCTTTCCTCTGCGTGGTGTGCGGGCTCCCGTGCAGGGAGGCTGCATGAAGAGCCCGGCAGCGTGCCGCCTGCTCCTGGTGTGAGCCCCAGTGAGGAGCTGCGGGGTGGAAGGGGACAGGTCCCTGGGCGCGTGCGTGGTTTGTGGCAGCCCAGATGGCCTGCTTTAACAGGCTGTGCAAGAGTGGAGGGAACCAAGGCGGACAGACCCTGTGGGCCGGCCAGGATGGGCATGTGCGAGGCGGTGAGCAGTCAGCGAGTTCTGCCGTGATGGCAGGGCTGCTGTTACCTGGCTGACCCCCCTGTGGCATCCCACAGCAAGAGCGGGCAAGCAGGAAGGTCCCGGCAGAGCCAACAGGGTGGAGGGGAAAGAGCCCTGGGCGGGAGGCTGGGAGTTCTGGCCTCCAGTCTCCACTCTGGGTCCTCTGCACAGACCCTCTGGACACATTTCTCTGCTTGGTGGTTGCAGGCTCTCTGGTTCCCTGATTCTGTGAGCACCATTTTCCAGGCATGCAAACCGATAGCAGTAGGTCACGTACACACATGCACGCGCACGTGTGTCTGTTTATTTGATTGTGTGACTGTGGTGCCGTCAAGTCCAAACTCTTCAGGGCCACTGGCGGCAGTCTGCAGGTCCTGGGATGAGTTAGTGTTGCAGCTAGGTCTGACGGCCGTCCGCTGGTGGAATTCACTCTTGTTCCTGAGTGTTTAATTCCTAGTGTCCTCAACTGAGTAAATGAGGCCCTCCTGCCTTGTGGAGGGTGATCCACTTCATTCAGTCTAATTGGAAATGCTAATCCATCTTAAAAATACCTTTTCAACAGCTAGAATACTGTTTGGCTGAGGATCTGGGTCCCATGGCCTAGCCAAGGGGACACAAAAAATTAACTATCCTATTCAAATGGTGTTTTTCATATTATGCTGTGTGTGTTAATTGCTCAGTTGTGTCCAACTCTTTGCAGCCCCATAGACTGTAGTCCACCAGGCTCCTCTGTCCTAGGGATTATCCAGGCAAGAATAATGGAGTGGGTTGCCATTTCCTTCTCCAGAGGATCTTCCCGACCCAGGGATTGAACATGGGTCACTTTCATTGCAGGCAGATTCTTTACCATCTGAGCCATAATTGGAAGTCCCATTATGCTATATACTTTACATATATGTGATGTGTGTGTGTGTGTGTGTGTGTGTGTGTGTGTGTGTAGAACCCGCATCTTTTATGTTTCCTGCATTGGTAGGCGAGTTCACTACCACTGAGCCGCCTGGGAAGCTCTCTGAGGGCTGCTGGGGGGTGTCCAGCCCTCCACAGCACTCCTAGCTCGCAGAGAAGAGTCCTCCTTTCCTCTGCGTGGTGTGCGGGCTCCCGTGCAGGGAGCTGCATGAAGAGCCCGGCAGCGTGCCGCCTGCTCCTGGTGTGAGCCCCAGTGAGGAGCTGCGGGGTGGAAGGGGACAGGTCCCTGGGCGCGTGCGTGGTTTGTGGCAGCCCAGATGGCCTGCTTTAACAGGCTGTGCAAGAGTGGAGGGAACCAAGGCGGACAGACCCTGTGGGCCGGCCAGGATGGGCATGTGCGAGGCGGTGAGCAGTCAGCGAGTTCTGCCGTGATGGCAGGGCTGCTGTTACCTGGCTGACCCCCCTGTGGCATCCCACAGCAAGAGCGGGCAAGCAGGAAGGTCCCGGCAGAGCCAACAGGGTGGAGGGGAAAGAGCCCTGGGCGGGAGGCTGGGAGTTCTGGCCTCCAGTCTCCACTCTGGGTCCTCTGCACAGACCCTCTGGACACATTTCTCTGCTTGGTGGTTGCAGGCTCTCTGGTTCCCTGATTCTGTGAGCACCATTTTCCAGGCATGCAAACCGATAGCAGTAGGTCACGTACACACATGCACGCGCACGTGTGTCTGTTTATTTGATTGTGTGACTGTGGTGCCGTCAAGTCCAAACTCTTCAGGGCCACTGGCGGCAGTCTGCAGGTCCTGGGATGAGTTAGTGTTGCAGCTAGGTCTGACGGCCGTCCGCTGGTGGAATTCACTCTTGTTCCTGAGTGTTTAATTCCTAGTGTCCTCAACTGAGTAAATGAGGCCCTCCTGCCTTGTGGAGGGTGATCCACTTCATTCAGTCTAATTGGAAATGCTAATCCATCTTAAAAATACCTTTTCAACAGCTAGAATACTGTTTGGCTGAGGATCTGGGTCCCATGGCCTAGCCAAGGGGACACAAAAAATTAACTATCCTATTCAAATGGTGTTTTTCATATTATGCTGTGTGTGTTAATTGCTCAGTTGTGTCCAACTCTTTGCAGCCCCATAGACTGTAGTCCACCAGGCTCCTCTGTCCTAGGGATTATCCAGGCAAGAATAATGGAGTGGGTTGCCATTTCCTTCTCCAGAGGATCTTCCCGACCCAGGGATTGAACATGGGTCACTTTCATTGCAGGCAGATTCTTTACCATCTGAGCCATAATTGGAAGTCCCATTATGCTATATACTTTACATATATGTGATGTGTGTGTGTGTGTGTGTGTGTGTGTGTGTGTGTGTAGAGAGGCAGATAACTAGCTTGGTGTGTGCATACTAAGCCGCTTCAGTCGTGTCCGACTCTTTGCCACGTCATGGACTGTACCCCGCCAGCCTCTGTCCATGGGCTTCTCCAGGCAAGAGACCTGGAGTGGGTTGCCATGCCCTCCTCCAGGGGATCTTCCCGACCCAGCATTGGAACCTGCATCATTTGCACATTTATTTGTTTGATCCCCTCCGAGGCAGGTGCTTCTGTTCATAGGAGAGGAAACCCAGGCAGGGCCGGGTGGGCAGCTGGTCAGGGGCACAGCTCACGTGTGAAGCCAGTCCGTGCTTCTGGGCCCATGGTCCGCCCACTGCCCAGACAAGGCCGCCCCTGACCGCTCGCCTCGCCCCGCAGGGCCTGTATCTGGTGTACCACCCCGTGCAGCTGCCCACCCCCTACGCGCTGGGTGTCCTGCTGCTGGGCCTGCTCGGCTACTACATCTTCCGGATGACCAACCACCAGAAGGACCTCTTCCGCCGCACGGACGGGCGCTGCCTGATCTGGGGCAGGAAGCCCAAGGCCATTGAGTGCTCCTACACGTCGGCTGATGGGCAGAAACACCGCAGCAAGCTGCTGGTCTCGGGCTTCTGGGGCGTGGCCCGCCACTTCAACTACACGGGCGACCTGATGGGCAGCCTGGCGTACTGCGTGGCCTGCGGCGGCGGCCACCTCCTGCCCTACTTCTACATCATCTTCATGGCCATCCTGCTGACCCACCGCTGCCTGCGGGACGAGCACCGCTGTGCCAACAAGTACGGCCGCGACTGGGAGCGCTACACGGCTGCCGTGCCCTACCGCCTGCTCCCCGGCATCTTCAAAGAGGGCCTGTGCCAGGCGGAGCCCCTGCGGGGCGGTGAGGAGCGCTCCGCCCTCCAGGAGCCTCCGCATCCTCACCTGTTAAATGGAGCTCTTGCCCCGAGCACAAAGGCTCACACCAGCTGCCTTCTCACCAGCAGAAACCGCCGACCTCTGTGTGCAGCGTTCCCAGGGCGAGAGGATGACCTGGTCGGCCCGCGCATGACTGTCTCCTCTCTGTCTGCGGTCCAGACAGTGGGTGTCTGACATCAAAGGGGACGTGCTCCAGCCCCCGGCCAGACCTACCCTTAGCTCTTGCTAAACACAGTAGCAGTGGGCCGGCCGGCTCTGCGGGTTGTCGCTGTCCCGCCTTCAGCTCCAGGTGCTGCGTGTGTGGCCTGCCCTGGCGGCAGTGAGCTGCGTCCTTCAGATTTTCTCCTTTGCACCCGGCGCTGTGTTAACCCGTTTCTCTGTAAAGGGCGCTGAGGGACGCTGCACACTGAAGGGCCAGCTTCTGGTTCTGGTTCTTTACAGTCTCTGCTCAGGTGACCCAGAGACCTTGGCCACCATCAAGGGGGTCTCCTAGCAGACCTGAACCCCAGCTTTGGGAGGGGACCCCTTTCTTACCATGGCCAGCTCCTCAACCCACAGGGGTTCTTGACTTTTAGATGTTACTGGCCTGATAGAGTTAATAATCCTTTATTAACTCTATCTCCTTTATTCAGGAGATATCGTGAGTTCAGTTCCTGACCACCCCGATAAAGCAAACTCAGTAAGTCCCTGACATACGAACAGGCTCTCTTCTGAGAAAACGTTTGTAAAGTCCAATTTGTTCGTTAAATCCAACAGAGTTAGCGTAGGTACCAGTGGCACAATTGGTCGTTTAGTCCTGTCCTGTAATAGTTTGATAGTACTTTTCCTACAGATAAAACATTTTTAATCTCACAGGACATAACTTGAAAAGTAGAGTGGTATAGTACAACAGCTGGCATACAGGGGCTGGCGTCAAATGAGCAGGCAAGAACACTGACCGACTGGAGGGGGGGAGGAGGGAGGGGGAGGAGCTGAGCGGTGCCCGCGGCGGCGGGCGGGGGCCAGCGGCAGGGCCACGCACGTGCACGTGTTCGCATCTCTGAAAGTTCGCAACTTAAAGATTCCTGTGCAGAGGACTTTCTGTGTCACAATAAAGCAAGTCACATGAGTTTTTTGGCTTTGCGGTGCATATAAAATTTATTTTATACGATGCTGTACTCTTTTAAGCATAAAACAGCATTGTCCTAAAGGACGGTGTAGGTACCTTGATTAAAAACTGCTTTATTGCTAAAAACTGCCGAAATGATGACCGCAGTCCTATCAAAGGTCACCGATCACAGATCACTGTTAACAAGTGTAAGCAAAGTTTTGAAGTACGGCCGTAAATGCCAGAATGTGCCGGAGGGACACGGAGTGGGCAGGAGCTGTTGGGGGAATGTCGCCAGGAGGGTGCTGGACGCAGGGCTGCCAGACATCTTTGATTTGTGTGAAGGCTCCACATCCGCAAAGCACAATAAGAGAGATGCGCCCACTTTGAGCCTCCCCTGTTCAGACTTCTGTGTGGGTTGCCTCCCACTGGTAGCTGGCCGTAGACAAGGGCTCAGGTTTTGCTGTGTAGAAGGGATGCTCAGGGGACACTGGATCAGAGGCCGGGGTCTGCTGCGTAGCTTTGGGTACCCATCATGGGATTCAAGGGGAGGGGCCCCCGCTTCCGCCACCGTCGGCCCTCTGCTGGGGCTGCTCTTGTGCTGGGTGTGAAAATCCATTTCGTTTGCCAAAGGGAGAAACTCCATTTGGACCGCCTGCCCCCAGCAAGAGGATGGAGAAACCAGAAAATGGTGCTCGGCTTGCTTCACGCCTGGAGGAACTGAGGACTGGGGTGAGCTGGGAGCCCCATGTTCTGAGCAGGGAGGGCAGGTGCAGGACCACGTGTCCCCTGCTCAAGTTAGAATCGGTTAAGCAAAGCCGGGCAGACTCTGGAACAACCAGGAAGGATCAGAGCTTTTCTCCCACCTGGCCTGACTTCACTGGCTCAGTTGCTGACTCGTGCCTGACTCTGTGACCCCATGGACTGCAGCACGCCAGGCTTCCCTGTCCTTCACTGTGTCCTGGAGTTTGCTCAGACTCAGGTCCGTTGACTCAGTAGTGCCATCCAACCATCTCCTCTGCTGTGCCCCTTTCCTGCCCTCTGTCTTTCTCAGCATCAGGGCCCTTTCCAGTGAGTCAGCTCTTCACATCTGGTGGCCGAAGGATTGCAGCTTTAGCTTCAGCATCAGTCCTTCCAATGAACATTTAGGGCTGATTTCTTTTAGAATTGACCGGTTTGATCTCTTTGCTGTGCAAGGGACTCTCAAGAGTCTTCTCCAGCACTGCAGTTCAAAAGCATCAATTCATCAGTGCTCAGCCGTCTATGTGAGCCGTCCAACTCCTGAGCTGTCCAACTCCCACGTGCGTACACGACTACTGGAAACACCATAGCTCTGACTGTACGGACCTTTTTTGCCAAAGTGACGTCTTGCTTTTTAACCGCTGTCTAGGTTGCCATAGCTTTTCTTCCAAGGACCAGGCATCTTTTAACCTCATGGCTTCTGTCCCCGTCTGGAGTGATTCTGGAGCCCAAGAAAATAAAATCTGCCGTGGTTTCTATTGTTTCCCTGTCTATTTGCCATGAAGTGTTGGGAGTGGATGCCACGATCTTGGTTTTTGAGTGCTGAGTTTTAAGCCAGCTTTTCCACTCCTCCTGCACCCTCATCAAGAGGCTGGGCCAACCTAGAGCCACGGCTCTCCTGTGCGGGGCTCCACCCCTGCCCACTGGCGCTCAAGGGGCAAAGGGGGTCCTGGGCATCTCACCAGCCACACGAGGCACGCGAGGACCAGCCAGAGCACTGGGCCCCTGCTGGGATGGCCCTGAGGACAGCGGACCCCGCCGTTTCCTCCCAGACCTCGGGCGAGTTCATTTTAAGGAGGCTGGAGGGTGGTGTCTGTGAGCCAGATCCTGTCTTCCCCGTTCAACAATTGTGGGAGCGCCAGCAGGCGACCTCTCTCTGTGTGTCCTTGTGTGAAGGTGAGGGTGATCTTTCGCCTTGTGTGAGAAGCCTTCTGAGATGGGTTTCCCAGGAGAGCTCTAGGTTCAAGCCTGAGGTCGGCCTGTGCATCACCTGGCCACGTCTCATGTGTTTGTGTTGGCATCCTGGAGCTGGGCTGCACTTGGATCTGTTTTGTCCAGCACGCTCAGCCGACACGGTGACGCCAAGCACCTTGTGCAACAGGGCAGTCTGTCTGTCTTTGCTCACCTCTTCTGCGTGTGGATGAAACCCAGCGGCCCTCTGTAGCAAGGAACGAGGAGCCTGGAGTGGCACCCCTGTGCGTGGTGAGGCTGGTGTGGGCAGTGGGGGAAAGGGTGGTTCCCAGACCAGAGACATGCCACCCACGGCGATGGGCTCGGTTTCACTACTGTTTCTGGGGAGAGTTCCTCCAGGAAGGTATTCCTCTAGGTCTTGTAACTCCCCTGTCTGGATGTGGGTGTTGTTTCACTGGTGAGAAGCCAGGCCAGGCAGTGACACAGCCAGCTTCTCTGGGTGAGAGGCTGAGTTGGGCAGAATGTACAAAACCGAGACATAAGTTCACTCCACACGCTTCCCTTCTAGAAGGAGCAGGTCGTTCTCACCCCACGGGGGTGAGACCACAGCGACTAGGGGCCCGGAGGGGATGACATTCGTTTCCAGAAATTCAGTGCCCTGCACCGGCTCGTCACCAGTGATCCACGGGCAGACCTGGCCATGCCACCCAGCTCCTTGTCCCAGAATACGGGCAGCGGTTGCAGGTTTGTACAGGACCAGTATGATCTCCCGGACAAACAGGGAGGCTCCAGAAATCTCTTAGTAACCTCATCTGTCATTAGTGCTAAGTCGCTTCAGTCGCGTCTGACCCTGTACGACCCCATGGACCAGCCCACCAGGCTCCTCTGCCCATGGAATTCTTCAGGCGAGAATACCAGCGTGGGCTGCCGTGCCAGTCTCCAGGGCGTCTCCCCAGCTCAGGGGCTGACCCAGGTCTCGGGTTGCAGGCAGATTCTTTACCATCTGAGCACCAGGGGAGCCCACTGGCATAACGTGCGTTACCGACTTACCTTGCTTTCCTGTCTCCCTCAGTGGAATTCAGGCCCCGTGAGGGCAAATTTCTGATTATTTGGCGCCCTGATGTATCCCTAGCCCCAGAACACCATCTGCCGCAAGTCAGAAGCTGACTCTTACAGCTCCTACTGTGCTCCAGCCACATCATAAAAGCCTTACACACACCCTGTGGCCCTCACGATAACCCTGCTGCTACATACTATTGTCATTCCCATTTTACAGTTAGTGAAACTGAGGCACAGATGGTCAGTGAGACCTGCCCAGGTTGCAGGCCGATGCATGGCATGGGGGTCAAATGCCATCTGGTGCAGAGTCTGTGCCCTTACCACCTCCCTCTGGAGCTTTCTCTCCTCTTGCTCCAGGTGTTAAATAAGTAGACAGGCTGTGTCACGAAGCAGGGAAGGTCCAGAGGCAAAGCTTTCCACCAGCACTTTGCAGACTGGGTTGCAAACCACTCTTGGGTCATAAAAGCATCACTAGGAAGAGGCAAGGTTATGGATTATCCATAGCTGTGTTGTGAGTGATGCCTACACTGAATGGCTTAAACCAGCAGTAGACAGCATCTCTCCCAGTTCCTGAGGTCCATGAGTTCAGAAGGAGCTTAGCCGGGTGGTTCCAGGCCAAGGTTTCTCACAGGGTTGCAGGCAAGGTGTTGGCCAGGACTGCATCGCCTGAAAGCTCGACGGGCTGGAGGACTTGCTTGCAAGGCGGCTCCAAGTGTGTTCGGCAATGGGTGCTGGCTCCCGGCTTCTCTGGTAGCCCAGCTGGTGAAGAATCTGCCCACAGTGCAGGAGACCCCAGTTCGATCCCTGGGTTGGGAAGACCACCTGGAGAAGGGTGTGGCAACCCACTCAAGTATTCTTGCCTGGAGAATCCCCATGGACAGAGGGGCCTGGCGGGCTGCAGTTCACAGGGTCTCAGAGAGTCGGACACGACTGAGTGACTAAGCACGTGTACGTGTCGGCTGGGGCCTCGGTTGTCTCCATGTGGGCTTCTCCGTAGGTTGTTCAAGGGTCCTCCCAACATAGCGACCCCCGTAGTGGGCGACCCCCTTCACACAACGTCCTTTACACCAGCCTCAGAAGTCCTGCTCCCCCACCTCTGTGATATTCCACTGGTGACACAAGGCAGTGCCTTTCAGCGTGGGAGGGGGCTACACAGGGGTGTTACCAGCAGCCAGAGGTGTCATCTTGGAGGCAGGCTGCCGCAGGTTACTTGACAGTAAAGAAACTTGCAGAGGTCCCCGGAGGTTGCTGATGCTGGCAGGGTTCCAGTAAGAGCTGAGAGCCTGTCGCCCTCCACCAACTGCTCCTCCCGCCAGGGTCCAGGGCTCCCTGTGGCCTGGAGCTGCTGCCCGGCTCTGCCTTCTGGCCTGGCACCTGGATGGTTCTCAACACCTGGCACTCAGCAAACAGCTCCTGAGCAACCAAGGGCCGTGTGTCAGAGCACTCGGTCAGGTGATGAGACATCTGATGATCAAGCGGGAAAGGAGGGGCTTTTCAATGAAAATGGTTTTGTTTTTAAAATGTATCTGCTTACCTTTGATTGTGCTGGGTCTTCCTTGTTGTGGGAGGGCTCTCTAAGTGCAGTGAGCGGAGGCTCCTCTCTGTTGTGGTGGGCGGCGTCGCATTGCGGCGGCGCTCTTGTTGCCAAGCATGGGCTCTAGGCCACCTGGGCTTCAGTAGGTTTAAGCACACAGGCTCAGTCCTTGGGGCCCCCAGGCCCTAGAGTGTGGTCTCAGTGACTGCGGTGCATATGCGTAGCTGCTGCATGGCGTGTGGGATCTTTCTGGACCAGGGGTCGAACCCATGTCCCCTGCCCTGGCAGGCAGATTCCTCCCCACTGAGCCACCAGTGAAGTTCCTAAAAGTTGTCTTAATTAAAAAATAATAAGTGCAAACTCGGGTCAGATGAATACCCAAAAGGAGGAAAACGAGTCTTGACTCCAGCTCACATCATATTGTCGGGGGACTGTGTGACTCCCCTGGCTCTGTCTTGCCACAGCAAAAGTGGGAAGCGGCGGGCCAGTGTTACAGCTCAGTTTAAACATTAGACCAGTGTCAGGACGTCCCTTGTAGCTCAGTCAGAAAGAATCTGCCTGCAATGCAGAAGACCTGGGTTCAATCCTTGAGTTGGGAAGATGCCCTGGAGAAGGAAATGGCACCCCACTCCAGTATCTTTGCCTGGAGAATCCCATGGGCAGAGGAGCCTGGTGGGCTGCAGTCCATGGGGTTGCAAGGAGTCGGGCACCACTGAGCGACTAACACTTACAGCTTGGTGATAACTTAGTTTTATTTGACAAGCAAAGGAAAGTATACCCTTGAGGTGCGAGGGTGGGCCAACCCTGAAGATGGGAAGAGAAGAGGGAGGCTCAGTTTTGGCTCCTCCTTTTATATGTTTCTTCTCCTCCCTCCAAGCCTGCCCTATGCAATTTGGCCAGCCAAGAAAGGGGTGTGAATGATGTTTTCCATGTTTGGGTGTAGTCTTATATATCCTTGTTGAACTGGACAGAGGAGAAACACGTTAGACAATTGATAATACATGGAACAATCATAAGCAGCATCAATATGGTGATAACAGGGATTAGTAGGGGCATTAGCCAACTCCAAATTCCCCCTCGCTGGGAGAAAGATCCCCCCAAAAGAGATGTAATCACTCCCAAGAACTCTCCAGCTTGTTCTTTGAGATCTATAGGGTCTGAATGTTTTTTTGAGGATTGTGAGACTTTCTTTAACTTGGCTGGAGGTATTTACCCAGAAGCAACACATCTCATTCAAGATGGCTCAAGTCCTCCTTGTTCAGGGATCAAGAGATCTATCTCCTGTCTATTTTGGAGTACAATCTCTGCCAAGCTGTGTTGGTTGGCTCTTTAGAGCTGTGCTGAGAAATCTTATTTCCAGAAACTTGATGTTGGGAGTGTTCATGAATGACACCTGATTGTAGTCCTGAATAGGTGTCTGAGATCTCCCAGGGCTCACAGGTGTATTGATTTTGGGGTGTTCATTAGAATGGTACTCATCTGTAGTCCTGATAGGCATCTGAGATCCCCCAGGGGCTCACGGGTGTATTGATTTTGGGTGTTTATTAGAATGGTACTCATCTGTAGTCCTGATAGGTGTCTGAGATCCCCCAGGGGCTCATGGGTGTATTGATTTTGGGTGTTCATTAGAATGGCACTCATCTCTAGTCCTGATAGGTATCAGATCTCCCAGGGGCTCACGGGTGTATTGAGTGTCCTCTTCTGTTTTCTTCCACGGCTTGACTCGTGAGTAGTGAATCCAGGTGTCATGTCCTGGCACCTTGATTGCTGTGGGGGTAGAAAGTATTACAGGGTAGGGGCCCTTCCATGTGGACTGGAGTTGAGCCTTTGGGGACCCATCTTTCCAGACTTTAATTAGGGCTTGAGTCCCTGGAGCACATAGTGGTGGCTCTTTAGAATCTTTTGGGTCCTGGTTGACACCCCACAAGCGTATATCCTGTTGGAGTTGCCCAGTGGCCATGGTGTAAGACTGGAGGGTCTGAGCCTCTGGATCTAGGAAGAGTTCATAGACATAAACAAAAGGTCTCCCATATAGCGTCTCATAAGGATGAAGACCAACCTGCTCCTTAGCGGCAATATGGGTGCAGAGGAGAGCTATTGGTAAAGCCTCCTTCCATCGCAGGGAGGTCTCCTGGGTTATCTTTTTTATTGCTGATTTTAAGAATTGATTGGCTCTTTCTACTTTTCCTGAAGACTGAGGCCTCCAGGTACAGTGGAGATAATAAGTAATGCCCAATGCTTTAGAAACCCCTTGGTTGACCTTAGAAGTAAATAATGTCCCATTGTCACTTTGGAATGAACTGAGCAGACCAAATCTCAGAATAATTTCAAGGAGCAGGTTTTGTTTACCACCTCCTCAACCTCCTCAGTCCTAGTGGGAAAGCCTTCAATCCATCCAGTGAATGTATCTTATCATGACTAATAGGTATTTATACCCTTGAGAAACTGGCATCTGGGTGAAGTCCATCTGCCAGTCCTCTCTGGGTAGGTCCCATGCCGTTGGATGGGCTGGGCCAGCTGGGGTCTTCGAGCTCCTTGGGGGTTGTTTAATTGGCAAGTGGGACAAGAGAAGACTGCTTGCCTTATAGTAATTTGGAGGCCTGTTCCTCTGAAGGACCTTTCTAGTAATCTTTGGAGGGCCTTCTCCTCTAAATGAGTGGTGGCATGTAAGGAGTTAACCAACTCCCATTGGAGGTTCCCAGGCAGAAAAAGGAGTCCTTCCTTTTGAAACAACCCTGTATGATCCTCTTGAAAGCCCTCGCTCTTAGCTTTAAGAGTCTCACCTTCAGTGTATGAAGGAGTTTCTGGCGAATTAGTCTGTGGACCTAAGGTGGTCATGGTTCTGTAAAGCTGCTCTCCTAGCTGCCTGATCGGCTGCTTGGTTCCCTCGTGCCACCTCCCTGCTCCCTTTTTGGTGTCCTTTACTGCGGGAGACTGAAGCCTCAGGGGGCGTGTGGGCTGCCTCCAAGAGCCTAAGGATTTGACCACCATCCTTGACTGGGGACCCTCGGGTGGTCAAGTGGTCTTTCTTTCCAAATAGCAGCATGTGTGTGTAGCACCAGAGAGGTATACTTGGAGTCAGTGTAAATGGCTACTCTTTTTCAACTTTTCCCAGCTCTAAAGCTCGAGTCAGGGCTATGAGCTCAGCCAATTGGGATGAAGTACCTGGTGTCAAAGCTTTAGCCTCTGTGGCCTCAGAATTGGAGACTCTTGCATATCTGGCTGTTCTTTTCCATCCAAGGCAAAGCGGCTTCCATCAGTGTACCAGATTTCCTCAGGGCTGGTCACAGGATCTTCTGACAATTCCTCTTGGGATTTTGTCCAATGTCCCAAGGTTTCTAGGCAAGAGTGAAAGGGGAGAGAGCCCTTGTGGGTAGGCAGGAGGGGGACTGGGTTAAGAACCTCACAGGGGGATATAGTCAGGGTTTTCCTCAGCACTACTTGATATCTGAGGATCCTTTGATCAGGCATCCATAAGTGGTCTCTCCCATTCAGGAGTCGTTTCACTTGGTGGCTGGTAAAAATACTTTGCCCCAAAAGAGAGTTTTAAAGCATCTTCTATCAGGACTGCAGTAGCTGCAAGATTTCGAAGGCAGAGAGGCCAGCCTTGGGCAGTTGGATCGAGCCTCTTGGATAAGAAAGCTGCAGGCTGGGGCTCAGGTCCCAACCTTTGAGCTAACACTCCCAAGGCTAGCCCTTCCTTTTTGTGGACATAAAGTTGGATTTTTTCGAAGGGGGAGGATCTGACAACCTCAAGGCAAGTGCTTGAGTTAAGGCTTGTTTTAGTGGCGCCTCTGCCTTCTTTTGAGGAGTTCTCCACATCAATGGAGTTGAATCATCCCATCCCTTCAAACTTTCCTTAAAAGGAAAGGGCTTTTTAAGAAAGCCCTTTAAAAGGGCTGGGCAATTAGCCCATAGTTGGGTATCCAGATTCTACAATTCCCAGTTACCCCAGGAAAGCTTGCAATTGTTTTTGAGTCATGGGGGAGGGTAATTGGAGGACTTGTACTTGATCAGAGGACAGCCTCCTGGACCCATGAGTAATCTGAACGCCCAGGTAAATGACCTTTGTCTCAACCATCTCTGTTAAAAAGTTTAGAACCTGAATTGCATGTTGTTAGGCATTTTTCTCACTTGGAGAGTAGATTAGTAGGTCATCTACATATTGTAATATTTTCCCATTAGGTCCCAGATCTAGAAGATCCTGGCTAATAGCATGCCCAAACAGTGGGACTATCTCTGAGCCCCTGAGGTAATACTGTCCAAGTTATCTGTTGGCAGTTTTCTCCTGGGGCCTCCCACTCAAAGGCAAAATATACTGGGATTCTTTAGCCAGTGGTATGCAAAAGAATGCATCTTTGAGATCCAGGACTGTAAACCATTTGGCACTGGGAGGGATTTCTTCCAAGATTACATAGGGATTGGGTACTGTGGGATGGAGGGGGACTACAGCTTCATTTATGATCCAGAGATCTTGAAACATTCACCAGGTCCTGTCCTTTTTCTTTACAGGGAGGATCAGGGTGTTGCACAGCAAATGTGTGGAGACCAATAGCCCATAGGCAAGGAATTTATTTATTAGAGGCTGTAGTCTTTCCAAGGAGTAGTGGCTGCACAGACACAGGAGGACCTAGAAGAGCTATCCCACACTGAAGGTCAGGAAGGGTGGCGGTGAGGAGATACCCTTCGTCCAAGGTAAGGAGCAGTGGTTGCGCTTTGCTGGAGCAGCCATGAAGAGATACCCCATGCCCAAAGTAAGAGAAACCTAAGTAAGATGGTAGGTGTTACAAGAGGGCATCAGGGGGCAAACACACTGAAACCATACTCACAGAAAACTAGTCAATCTAATCACACTAGGACCACAGCCTTGTCTAACTCAATGAAACTAAGCCATTCCCGTGGGGTAACCCAAAACGGGCAGGTCATGGTTGAGAGGTCTCACAGAATGTGGTCCACTGGAGAAGGGAGTGGCAAACCACCTCAGTATTCTTGCCTTAGGAACCCCATGAACAGTATGAAAAGGCAAAATGATAGGATACTTAAAGAGGAACTCCCCAGGTCAGTAGGTGCCCAACATGCTACTGGAGATCAGTGGAGAAATAACTCCAGAAAGATGAAGGGTTGGAGCCAAAGCAAAAACAATACCCAGCTGTGGATGTGACTGGAGATAGAAGCAAGATCCGATGCTGTCTGTGGTGGAGAAGACTCTTGAGAGTCCCTTGGACTTCAAGGAGATCCAACCAGTGCATTCTGAAGGAGATCAGCCCTGGGATTTCTTTGGAAGGAATGATGCTAAAGCTAAAACTCTAGTACTTTGGCCACCTCATGCGAAGAGTTGACTCACTGGGAAAGACTCATGCTGGGAGGGACTGGGGGCAGGAGGAGAAGGGGACGACAGAGGATGAGATGGCTGGATGGCATCACTGACTCGATGGACGTGAGTCTGAGTGAACTCTGGGAGTTGGTGATGGACAGGGAGGCCTGGCGTGCTGCGATTCATGGGATCGCAGAGAGTCAGACACGACTGAGCGACTGAACTTTACTGTAGTCCTTCCTGAGCTTCTTCTGAGAGGATATTGTTTCTGGTTTTGGAAATCGAGTGGGATCTCAGAGGACAGTACTGACTTGTTCAGCCAGGTGGGCTCACCCAGGAGACCCCTGATCCCACACCTGGGGGTTAATTTTGTCCTCCCATAATTTTTGGTCCCTCCCTATTGGAGAGGGTGCAGTGGGTTCCTCGGTAGTAACCAGGAGCTGTAGGGCTGAGAGAGTCATTTCCTAGACGGGTTGATAAGAAGGCTAAGGGTCTCCAAGGAGAGAGGGGTCTGGAATTCTCAAGGAGGAAGAAAGGACAAAATTTCCCTCTACATTCCTTAGGATTATATAACAATAATGTATCCTGCTTGAGGGCAGTCTCTAGATTAAACCTTCTGGCTGAACCTATTATCTTAAAATGTAAATTATGGGAGTAGGTCTGGTGAGGTCTTTACAAGGATTATATAACAATAATGTATCCTGCCTGAGCAGTTTCTGGATTAAATCTTCTGGCTAATCCTGTTATCTTAAAATGTAAATTATGGGAGTAGGCCTGGTGAGGTCTTTACAACCTCCAGACATTCTTTTGATTCATTGGAGAGTATATAATTCCACTGCTAACACTAGCAAGGGCGTACTCTTTCTGCCCCCTTCTGATGCCTATATCAGAAGCTTTCTCTATCTCCTTTATACTTTAATAAAACTTTATTACACAAAAGCTCAGAGTGATCAAGCCTCATCTCTGGCCCCAGATTGAATTCTCCTGCTCCAGGGGCCGAGAATCCCGGCATCTTTTCGTGGCTCAGCAGCAACATTTCAGGACTCTAGGGGCTGAAAAGCTTCCCATCACAAGGATAGTTCCCAGTTTAGTGAGTATATCTCTCCCCAATAAGGGAGTAGGACACTCAGGGACCACCAGTTTCCAAATATGGGAAATATTTGTCCATCCCAGCAACAAAGAAGTTCTCGGGTGAATTTTTTGCTAATTGTTTTCCCTGTAGCACCCAAAATGGTACAGGTTTGGGAAGAGAAGGCTCTGGGGTAGGTGGTCAGGACACAGTAGGTAGCCCCTGTGTCAACCAAGAAATTCTCAGACCTACCCGCCACATCCAGGTGCACCCTTGGCTCCAGCCCCGTGATGGTTATCTGTGACAGGCAGGCTGGCTGGAGCGGGCGGCTTCAGTCTTGTTGAACCATCGTGAGGGAAGGCTTGGTGCTTGACCTTGAGGCTCTTGGGTCCCGAGGCAGAGTGCTGCCCAATGTCCCAACTGAGGGCATTTGTAGCAAGCCATTTCAGGAGACTTGTCACGGTTTGGACATTCTTTGGCCCAATATCCCACCTGCCTACAGTTTAGGCACTTGCCTCGTGCCTGGTCCTTTAAGGACTCAGAGTTTGCCATAGGCTTCCCTGGAGGGCAGCCAGCATCTGGGAATGCCTCTCTCTTTCCTTCTCTTCCCTTTCTGGGCCTTGGCCTCCCTCTCCTGTTCTCTGTAATAAAATGTACTGGTGGCCATCTGGACCGTCTCATCTAAAGAGGCAACAGGGCCCTGCAGCTGGAGCTCTTGCTTTATCTTGATGTCTAATGCACATCGGAACAGGAATTTGTCCTTTAAAATCACCTGTCCCCATAAGAGTCTAAGTCCAAACTAGTAAACTTTTGGAGGGCCTCTTTTAGACTTTCCAGAAAGGCAACGGGGTTCTCACTGGACTCCTGAGTCATTGCTGAGACCGGGCACAGTCCCCAAGCTAGTAGACTTCCTGCCACTTTCACGGGTGGACTTCCTTAGGGGTGAATCTTTCTGAAGCTTATCCTACCCAGCTCCGTTGCGACCTGAGAGCCAGGTGTTCCCAGGTCAGGGTGCACATCCCCAGGCAGATCGAGGCATGTGGGCCTCCTGAGAATTGGGTCCCTGGGTGGGTAAAGGAATGCTGGCCTCCTGGAACCCCTGGACTGGTGGATCCCTAAGCAGGTTGAGGCATGACCACCTCATGGGGACCAGACCCCTAGGCAGGTCAAGGCAGGTCGACCACCTGGCCCCCCAGGCTGGTGGATCCCCAAGTAGACTGAGGCATGACAACCTCCCGGAGACTGGATTCCTAGGCAGGTGGAGGCGAGCTGACCTCCTGGGACGCCCAGGCTGGAGTCGGGCATCCCCAAGGTCTCCAGTGTGGCTAGTGCTGGGTAGGATGCGAGGGTGTGACCTTAACTCATTGCTGATTTGTCCACTGTGGATGGGAATAGATACCATGATTTAAAGCAGTCCTGGTCTGTGCCCTGAGACTGGGAACCTGGCGAAACAGCCACAGGCCTTATCTTCTTATTGCTCTGATGGAATGTAAACCACTGATTTCTTCCCCTAGTCCTTCATAAGAGCAATTTAGGGTGTTTTCAATGGTAAAGCTTTCATCGTCATAGACCCGCTTTTCGTAATAACAGAAAGAATGACAAAGGAATGGGTTATCTGGTTCTCTTAGGGACATTCAGTTCAGTTCAGTCTCTCAGTCATGTCCGATTCTTTGCAACCCCACGGACTGCAGCATGCCAGACCTCCCTGTCCATAGCCAGCTCCTGGAATTTGCTCAAGCTCTTGTCCATTGAGTTGGTGATGCCATCCAACCATCTCATCCTCTGTCAGCCCCTTCTCCTCCCTGCCTTCAATCTTGACCAGAATCAGGGTCTTTTCAAATGAGTCAATTCTTTGCATCAGGTGGCCAAAGTATTGGAGTTTCAGCTTCTGCATCAGTCCTTCCAA
This sequence comes from Madoqua kirkii, assembly GCA_006408675.1. Taxonomy (NCBI): domain Eukaryota; kingdom Metazoa; phylum Chordata; class Mammalia; order Artiodactyla; family Bovidae; genus Madoqua; species Madoqua kirkii. The sequence continues at coordinate 39,515 of SJYC01040630.1, forward strand.
TGAATATTCAGGACTGATTACCTTTAGGATGGACTCAGCTTTTTTTATACTCCAACTCTCACATCCATTCTGGAAAAACCATTTAGAGTATTTTAATAATACTGGGTGGAGTGATGTTGCCTACCAGGGAGCAGGGTCCTGGTTGTAGGAGTTAGTAAGTAGCTTAAGAACACAAGGATGAGAGGCAACAGACCAGTTACTCCATAAAAGTGGAGTGGAGATTTGATCCAGGGGTATGTTTGTAGCTTTAGGAGAAAGGTGGTAAAGGGTGGACCCCAGTGGCAAATATCATCCCTGGAAGCCCAGCTGCCCTTGAAGGGATGCCACCAACAAATGGACTTCTAGCAGGCATCACGTGCCTGTCACCTGCCCTAGCGGGTCTACTGAGAGCTGTTATCGTCGCACATGAAGGAAACATGGAAGATGAAGGCCTGAGTATCTAGAGGGACTGGATTTCCCTCCCAAGGCCCAGCTATTTCCTGGCTGTCCCTGAGAAGATTGTAAAGGCAACGTTGTGGGCCCGGATGGGGCTCAGGAAAAGGGCATGAAGCAGGAGCGAAGAGGGCGAGGCACAACTTTTGAAAGAATGGCGTAGCCCAAGGGCATAATATAAACCAATTCAAATCAAATGGGTCCAAGATGGCAGACAGGTAAAATTCAACTAAACCTGGATCCTCAATCTGCAAGCTAAATGACGTACCTAGAGGTGCCATGACCGTTCCAAGGCACTGTGGAAAGACCAAGGAGTGGGCGGCTCCCCAGTTACTGCAATGATCCTCCAGCTCGTTAGCACGTGAAATCACCCAGCCCTTGAAAAGCTGGCCACACCACATTTCACGGCCACCGCACTCGCTCTCTGCTACGGCCCACACCCTGTGAGTGTGCTGTTCTCTGGATCTGAACTAATCTACCTCTTACCTATCACTGTGTCTCTCATCTCACTGAGTTTTTTTGCAATGAGACATCAAGAACCTGAGCTTCCTTAGGTCCTGAAACCAGGCACTGTGGGCTCAAGTCCCACTTGGATATACCGAGGGAGTAAGCAGAGCACAGAGTCAGTGCCACACGGGTGTGAGTCCCAGTCTTAGGTAAACGGTTTCAAACACAACTTTCAGAAGTGCAAAGATGCCCCATACCTGCCCACTACTTTGTAAGCAGGGGCACAGATGGAGAGAGGAGTTGAAGGACAGAAGGAAAAGGCAGTGGAAGAATGTGCCGAGGAATCCCCTTCATAACCTGCTGGAAAATCTGCTGATACCTGACCTGTGCTCACGGTTTTCATCGGCCTGATCCAAAGAAGATTAAGGACAGAAGAACCCCCAGCTGCTTGGGCGGCAGCAACTAGGGCACGGCCCATAGTGGAGCCGTCAGGCCACACTGGGGAGTGGCCCCTGCCAGTCACTTCATTGTACCCACTGCCACTTGCCTGCTCACGGGGGGTTCAAGGAAGCAATAAGCGCGAGCATGTAAAGGAGTTAAGGTTTTGTTAGCCCCGTGTCCTTCCAGCCACAGGCGCGAGGACCTCCGACCTTAACCGGAGGTCCTCTGGAATCTGAGCCTGAGCTGCGTGGGCTTTCTGCCGAGTTTGTTTTTGCTGTCCCGGTTTCCAGCACACGGGGCTTCCTATCACTTGCACTGGGCTGGGCTTCTTTCCATTCAGATTCCACCGTGTGAGTGGGACCTGAGTCGGGCTTCTGCTGTGCTTGGCCTCTGCCTCACGGGGGCTGAGCCGAGGCTGGTTCAGCCAGGCTAAATCCGAACCACGCACCAGAGATGGCGTGGGAGTGTGTGATTTCCTCAGTTCTGTCTCGCCACAGCGAAAATTTGAAGCAGCAGACCAGTGTTACAGCTCGGTTACAGCTCGGTTTTATTTGGCAAGCAAAGGAAAATACATCTTCGAAGTGTGAGGGCAGGCTGGCCCAAAAGACGCAGCGGGAAGAAGCAGGCTCAGTTTTGGCTCCTTTTCTTTACACTTTTTCTCCTCCCCCCTGAGCCTGCCCTCTGCAAACTGGGCTAGCCAAGCAGCGGTGTGACTGTTTCACCTGAAGTTCCACTCTGGTCTGTGGATTTTCTTTTCTGTTTTCATCGGCTTTTCCCTTTCTTTGTCTTCTAGCCACCACCATTTGGGACTCCTTTTTCCTATCCTAACTACCTAACAATAAAAAATTGAGATGTAAAAAGTAAATCAGTAAAATCTTCTTTAAAAATAGAAGAGGTGGAGGGACATCCCTGGTGGCCAATGGCTAAAATTCCATGTTCCCAATGCAAGGGGCCTGGGTTCAAACTCTGGTCAGGGAACTAGGTCCCACATGCTGCAAGTGAAAAACATCCCATGTACTGCAACTGAGATTCGGGGCAGTCAAATGAATACATATTCTTTTAAAAAAAAAATTAAAAAATGAAAGAGAGTCATCTTGGTTAGGCAAAGATTTCTTCAAAAAGGACAGTGAAGCACTACCCACAAAAAAGAAAAGACTGTATTTTAACAAAATTAAATTAAATGTTCCCATTTCATCAAAAGGGACCGTTCAGAGAGTGAAAGGGTAATTCACAAGGAGGAAAAGATGTCTGCAGAGATGCTCCCTCCACTGGAGGACTCATGGACAGGATGTGGTTAGACGGTATCACCGACTCAATGGCCATGAATGTGAACAGACTCCAGGAGGTGGCGTACTGCCGTCCATGGGGTTGCAAAGAGGGAGACATGGCCCAGTGACTGAACAGCTACAACCACAAGCCGCTAAGACAGTGACTGGCAAGCTGATTTTTGTCAAGGAGGAAGAGACTGGAGAAAAGGACCGATAACCATATGAAGATGTGCTCAGCATCCTTATTGTCAGGAAGGTGCAGGTGAAACCACCACCCCGGTTGAGGGGCGCAAAGATGGAGGGGCGCGAAGATGAAACGGCCCGGGAGCCCACCTGCTGGTAAGAACGGGCAGCCTCAGGCAGTCTGCCCCAGGTGGGGTTGCAGAGTGGGACAGCCCCCGCAGAGGGGAGCCTGGCAGCATCTCAAAGCCCAACACCTGTGTCCACTCAGAGTAACTCCCCTCGCCAGGCGGGCCTCCAGGGACAGGCGTCTGTGCTCACGGCAGTGCTCACAGCGGCACGGCTCATAAACAGAAAGGAACCTGAAGCCTATGGACCGCAGAGTGAGTGACCCAGGCAGCCCCTCCCCCAGGCTACAGTGCACGGGAGGCTCGTGTGCATGGTGCATGGTGCAGAGCAAAGGAAGCCCGACCCGGGGGAAACACTTCCAGCAATTCCAAGGTCAGGCCGGCCGCGTCATTGCACCAGGAGACAGAGGATGGTTACCTCCAAGGCTGGCAGGGGTGTGGCCAAAGTGGAGGGTACAGGGCAGCCCTTCTGGGGACTAGAACACCTGAGTCTCCATCCAGCTGCACAGGGACAGCGAACATCAAGGCCATCCCAGTGTGCCCATAAACACATGCGCTCCATTACCTGGACATCATGTCCTTCCACAAAGAAAGGAGTCAGGCAGCTCCTCTGTGTGGACACAGAGGAAGGGCTGGTGCAGAGCCCCTGAGGGTGGAGAGTTGGGCTGTCCAGCGGCCTCCGGGAGGAAAGCACCAGGCGGGCAGGGAGCAGCTGTGCTGCAGATTTTGGCAGAGACCCTCTGAGAGCAGAGGGAGGTGGTAGAGGGACAGACACCCTGAGCAGGCAGGCAAGAGGGCGCCACAGAGCCCGCGCTGAACGGCGGCCGGCATTCGTCACACACATGCATTTAGAAGTCCAGACCTTGCAGCCACTCACTCGCCCCTCACCTGACCAGCTGGGTCTGTGCATCCTCCATGTGGTGTTCATGGAGACAGCGCTGGGAGTGGATCATGGACTCAGGAAACCAGGGCTGTTACACCTTACCCCACTGGGCCCCCGTGTTTGTACCCCACATGCCAGAGGCTGTGCTGTGATCCTCTGAGCAGACTGGTTCCAAGAGTCCCGTCACCCCTTGTTTGTGGGACCTCACCCTCTGGGATGGAAGGTCTGGAGCCGCCCCGCTCTCTGCCTCACCAGATACGCGCCCTTTCAGTCAAGGTGCTGGGATGGCCTGCCCCCAGAGGGGACCTCACTACTTTGCCCATGCCTCATCCAGGCCAGGACACCTGCCTCTGCCAGCCCGTTGCCTTCCTGCCCAAGGCTCAAGGCAGCTCTGCCTAATAGTCAACCCTCCTCCAGTGCCCGGAGCTCACATCCCAGGAGCAGGCCTCGGGGGTCCGGCAGGGGCCTGCATCTCCATTCTTCTGCAGGAGGGCCGATTCCTGGAGGGGCCCACACTCCAGAACAACCACAAGAGTGGATACAGGAAAAGCAGAAAGGGGGTCGTAAGCACTGGATGGCAAGCCGGGAGCTGGCAGGCTGGAGCTGACGCCAGGGCAGGACCCTGAGGTCACAGCTGTGTCACAGCACGGGGATTGTTCTGCATCATGGGGGCCCCAGGCCACCAAGGCAAGGCCACCCCACGGCCAGCATCCTTGGTGAAGCAGGCAGAGAGGTCTGCCATCTCCTTGAGAGGCTTGTGTGTTTGCAAACATCACGTTCATGAAGTTTCAGTTAACCAGATAGCTCAGCTTTACGGAAGGTCTTCTCTTCAGTGGGTGGGGCAGGGAGGTCGTTAGTGGGCTGCACCGTCTGTGACGGTCATTCGGCTCCTTGTTTCAGTACCTCGGGTTTGGCCTAGATGCTTTCACTGTTTAATTAGAGGACTTTGAAATCTTTTTTCTAACAGAAAGAGAAATGTTGCTGAACGAGACTGATGGTTCAGCACTGAATAAACGAGAACCCCTCCCCTGAGAACCAGGCCTGCACCAGCCACGTGTCTTCCTGGGAACTTGGAGGTAAGAGGGGGCTGGTCGCTTTCCAGGAAGCAAGATGTGCTTGGGAATTTCAAATTTCTTGCTGACTAAGGTGGGTATAGTTAAGGCTATCGTCTTTCCAGTAGTCATGTACTGATGTGAGAGCTGGACCATAATGAAGGAAGAACACTGAAGAAATGATGCTTTCAAACTGTGGTGCTGGAGAAGACTCATAAGAGAGTCCCTGGACTGCAAGGAGATCAAACCAGTCCATCCTAAAGGAAATCAGTCCTGAATACTCATTGGAAGGACTGATGCTGAAGCTGAAGCTCCAATACTTTGGCCACCTGATGCCAAGAGCTGACTCTGGAAAAGACCCTGACGCTGGGAAAGACAGGGCAGGAGGAGGAGAATAGGGAGCAGAGGATGAGATGGTCTGATGGACATGAACTTAGTTATGAAAACTCTGGGAGATGATGAGGGGCCGGCAGGCCTGGCGTGCACGGTCCATGGAGTCACAAAGAGTTGGACACGACTTAGCAACTAAACAACAACAAAAATGAATGGCTTCATGTTTTCTCTTTTCCAAAAAATTAAAAATTTTGTTCTTGGCTACGCTAGGTCCCTGTTGCGGCGGGCGGTCCCTCTCTGCAGCGGCTCCTCTGGCTGCAGGGCACATGCTCTCAGGCAAGTGGGCACAGTGGTTGTGGCATGACCCTTAGTTGCCCCGTGGCCTGTGGCCTCTTCCCAGACATGGGATCGAGCCCATGCCTCCTGCACTGCTAGGCAGATCCTTAACCAATAGTCCACCAGGGAATTCCTCATCAAGGTTTCTCTTGATGCTTCTTTTAATCTTCTTCCTTCAGAGGTATATATAAAAGACTTCTAAGTAAGGATTTAACTAAATTACGTCTGAAACGGTCTGCAGTTCAGTCCTCAAAGTCTCAGGAATTCCCCAGCTTTTGTGAGTCTGGGCACCTGAGCAGACTCCCAGGCCCCCGAGTCAGGGGCTCCTGGCAAAGCAGCCTGGGTTTCTTTTCTTGTGTCCAAACAGCCCCGTGTAGTCATGCTTAAAAGAAGATTCTATTAAGGAGGAGGATCCATTTGGGGCTGCCTATGGCCGCTAGTAAATGAAAATATGTTGGCATTTTCTTCCAAATGTGTGTTTGAAATTCACAAGCTTTTGCATTTCTCGTCAGTGACACAAGCCGGGGTGACACAGGTGAGGAAATCCCTAGTGGAGGTCTAAGGACTGCGGGGAGCAGAGCCTTGACTTAACAGCAGGTCCAAACCCAGACCCACAGTGCCTCTCCCTTCCTGTGGGCCCTGGCAGGTGCGGTGCACACTTCCTTTCTGCTGTTCCCTCTGGAGGATGAATTTGGCCTCCAACACTATCAGGGGATACAGGTGACTGAGGAGAGGGTACCCATGATAACTGTCAGTCCAGCAGACAGGGCAGCTGTGTTGAATGGGTGAAACTTTGGTCCAGGTGGTGAGGCTTGGTGTGGAAGCTGAAAAAGGGTGAGATGCTGTTTTGGGTGGAAAATGCTGGTAACTGGCATGACTATTGTCCAAAATGAAAATACTGATGCTCTCCAAGATTGAAAACATCAAGCATCTTTTCTGACCAGAAATAATGCCTGGCACACAGTAGGTCTGCAATAATTTTTGGAATGAACTGATGAAAAATCAAATCCACAGAGGAAACTTCTTTCTTAGCTAACCATAGTCCATTCTGCAGGTGTCACCATGAACCGATGCAGCCAGGAATGGGCAAATGTTTTCCAGAAAAAGCCAACTAGGAAATCCTTTAGGCTTTGTGGGTCAGATAGCCTCTGTCACAACCGTTCAATGCTGCTGCTGTAGTAAGAAAGTGCCAGAGACAATATGTAGAGAAATGGGTGTGGCTGGGTGCCAATAAAACTTTAAGAAAACAGACAGAAGTTGGAAGTGGCTCATGGGCCATGCGTGTGGCCCTCTGTACTAAATGGACTCATCACTCCTACAAGATAGAGACAGCACCTTTGTATTCTTTCAGGACCTAGAACTGGATATTTAACTTCAGTTCAGTTCAGTTCAGTTGCTCAGTCATGTCCGACTCTTTGCAACCCCATGAACCGCAGCACGCCACGCCTCCCTGTCCATCACCATCTCCCGGAGTTCACTCAGACTCACGTCCATCCAGCCATCTCATCCTCTGTTGTCCCCTTCTCCTCCTGCCCCCAATCCCTCCCAGCATCAGAGTCTTTTCCAATGAGTCAACTCTTCTCATGAGGTGGCCGAAGTACTGGAGTTTCAGCTTTAGCATCATTCCTTCCAAAGAAAGCTTAGGGCTGATCCCCTTCAGAATGGACTGGTTGGATCTCCTTGCAGTCCAAGGGACTCTCAAGAGTCTTCTCCAACACCACAGTTCAAAAGCATCAATTCTTCGGTGCTTAGCCTTCTTCACAGTCCAACTCTCACATTCATACATGACCACAGGAAAAACCATAACCTTGACTAGACAGACCTTAGTCGGCAAAGTAATGTCTCTGCTTTTGAATATACTATCTAGGTTGGTCATAACTTTTCTTCCAAGGAGTAAGCATCTTTTAATTTTATGGCTGCAGTCACCATCTGCAGTGAAAATAAAGTCTGACACTGTTTCCACTGTTTCCCCATCTATTTCCCATGAAGTGATGGGACTGGATGCCATGATCTTCATTTTCTGAGTGTTGAGCTTTAACCCAACTTTTTCGCTCTCCTCTTTCACCTTCATCAAGAGGCTTGTTAGCTTTTCTTCACTTTCTGCCATAAGGGTGGTGTCATCTGCGTATCTGAGGCTATTGATATTTCTCCCGGCAATCTTGATTCCAGCTTGTGCTTCTTCCAGTCCAGCGTTTCTCATGATGTACTCTGCATATAAGTTAAATAAGCAGGATGACAATATACAGCCTTGACGTACTCCTTTTCCTATTTGGAACCAGTCTGTTGTTCCATGTCCAGTTCTAACTGTTGCTTCCTGACCTGCATACAGATTTCTCAAAAGGCAGGTTGGGTGGTCTGGTATTCCCATCTCTTTCAGAATTTCCACAGTTTATTGTGGTCCACACAGTCAAAGGATTTAGCACAGTCAATAAAGCAGAAATAGATATTTTTCTGAAACTCTCTTGCT
>SJYC01040631.1:0-84429 GCA_006408675.1 Madoqua kirkii
TTCCATGTCCAGTTCTAACTGTTGCTTCCTGACCTGCATACAGATTTCTCAAGAGGCAGGTCAGGTAATCTGATATTCCCATCTCTTTCAGAATTTTCCAAAGTTTATTGTGATCCACACAGTCAAAGGTTTTGGCATAGTCAATAAAGCAGAAATAGATGTTTTTCTGGAACTCTCTTGCTTTTTCCATGATCCAGCGGATGTTGGCAATTTGATCTCTGGTTCCTCTGCCTTTTCTAAAACCAGCTTGAACATCTGGAAGCTCACAGATTACTGAAGCCTGGCTTGGAGAATTTTAAGTTCCACTTTACTGGTGTGTGAGATGAGTGCAACTGTGCGGTAGTTTGAGCATTCTTTGGCATTGCCTTTCTTTGGGATTGGAATGAAAACTGACCTTTCCCAGTCCTGTGGCCACTGCTGAGTTTTCCAAATTTGCTGGCATATTGAGTGCAGCACTTTCACAGCATCATCTTTCACGATTTGAAACATCTCAACTGGAATTCCATCACCTCCACTAGCTTTGTTCATAGTGATGCTTCCTAAGGCCCACTTGACTTCACATTCCAAGATGTCTGGCTCTAGGTGAGTGATCACACCATTGTGATTATCTGAGTCTTGAAGATCTTTTTTTGGATAGTTCTTCTGTGTATTCTTGCCACCTCTTCTTAATATCTTCTGCTTCTGTTAGGTCCATACCATTTCTGTCCTTTATCGAGCCCATCTTTGCATGAAATGTTCTCTTTGTATCTCTAATTTTCTTGAAGAGATCTCTAGTCTTTCCCATTCTGTTCTTTTCCTCTATTTCTTTGCACTGATCGTTGAAGAAGGCTTTCTTATCTCTTCTTGCTATTCTTTGGAACTCTGCATTTAAATTGGTATATCTTTCCTTTTCTCCTTAGCTTTTCACTTCTCTTCTTTTCACAGTTATTTGTAAGGCCTCCCCAGAGAACCATTTGGCTTTTTTGCATTTCTTTTTCTTGGAGATGGTCTTGGTTCCTGTGTCCTGCACAATGTCACAAACCTCCATCCATAGTTCTTCAGGCATTCTGTCTCTCAGATCTAGGCCCTTAAATCTATTTCTCACTTCCACTGTATAATCATAAGGGATTTGATTTAGGTCATACCTGAATGGTCTAGTGGTTTTCTCCAATTTTTTCAATTTCTGTCTGAATTTGGCAATACAGAGTTCATGATTTGAGCCACAGTTAGCTCCTGGTCTTGTTTTTGCTGACTGTATAGATGTTGTCCATCTTTGGCTGCAAAGAATATGATAAAAGTGCTAAATCCTAACCACTAGACCACCAGGGCACTCGAAAAGGCAGTATGATACCTTTTAAATGAATGATAACGACAATAAGTGTGTGGAATCCAAAGGACAAAAATCATTATGAGATGTGCGCATTCTGCTCGGTTGCTTCAGTTGTGTCTGATTCTTTGCAACCTCATGGACTGCAACCCACCAGGCCCCTCTGTCCACGGGATTTCTCAGGAGGAATACTGGAGTGGGTTGCCATTTCCTTCTCCAGGGGATCTTCCTGACCCAGTGATTGAACCTTCATCTCCTGCTTGATAGACTGATTTTTCACCACTGTGCCACCTGGGAAAGCCTCGTTTTGTGACGAGTAGTCAGGAAAAGCTTCAAAGAGAAGGATTGAACCACATTAATAAAAAGGGAGTCACAAGAAGATGCTGCAGAGGAAAGAACAGAGTGACCCACACTGTAGAGATATACTGAAAAAGAAGACTTTTTGACAAAAAGTAAATTAAAAAGTCTGAGAGGAGCAAAAGAGTAGCTTGCTGCCAGATTCAAACGGCCAGTGCTATGCAAGAGGCCATTTTATTGGGAGCTGTTGAAGACTCTTGAACAACATGATTTTAAGAGCATGTTGCAATGAAAAGTTTAGGATGGGTGGAAAGAGAAAGAGCTGTAATTAGGAGGCCATTATGAAAGTTTTAGTACCAAGAAAAGAAAGAACAGTGGGGTTGGGATGTGGTGCCATAGAGATATGAAATATTGCGAAGAGAGAACCAATAGAACTTATTAATCAATTACATATTGAAAATGGGGAGGAGAGGCAAGAATCCTAGGTTTAAGCTACAGTGACCAGAATTGTGGTACCAAAGACTGGATTAAGTCAAGAGAGGGAGAGAATAGTAAAGGGAAGTTCAGTTTTAGATATGCTGAAATGGAGGGACTTCCCTGCTGGCCCCTCTGCTTTCTGATGCAAGGGATGTGGGTTCAATCCCTGGTCAGGGATTATTATTCAAAAACATTTTAAACAAATTCTTTTAATTTTTACCTGCATCTCTGGCACAGAATCTCCTCAGCTTGACTAACTGAAGTGGGAATGATTAAGTTGATCACAATGTATGCCATAATCTTCATGCAGAAGTAGAAGGACTGTAGCTCAGTGGCAAATACCAGGTTCACTTTATAATTACAGAGAAAGAACTGGAGACAGAAAGCCTTTTAATATTATATTTGGTTGAGAATAACCCTATGGAAAATTGCAAATACATCCAGCAAGTTTAATATTGGTTTATATTAAGTTGCTGTGGTGGTGGTTTAGTTGCTAAGTCCTGTCTGATTCTTGTGACCCCCATGGACTGTAGCCCCACCAGGCTCCTCTGTCCATGGAATTTCCCAGGCAAGAATACTGGAGTGGGTAGCCATTTCCTTCTTCAGGGAGTCTGCCTGACCCAGGGATTAAACCTGCATCTCCTGAATTCCAGGAGGATTCTTTCCTGCTGTGCCACCAGGGAAGACTATATTAAGCTGCTAGGTTTAAGCATTTCAATATGATGTTACTGCTACAAAATCAATTTAGAAAAATCAAGAGAAAATACTGTGTAATGTACTAACAGTGTTGGAATCAGACCAAAAGGAAGTTTTATTGTTTATAAAATTATTTAATTTGTCGTCATTCTTACCTAGAAATTTTGATACCTAGCAGAGAGAGCATTAACTACAGAGTAAATGAACTCTGTATTTTTCTCTATGTTTCTCCTTTCTTTCTCCTGTAGGGTGTATCTAATCAGTAGGTACAGTGCTTAGGGACCATGATATTTTTTAAAAGCCCATGAAAGTTTATTAAATTTTGTCTAAGAAGAAAAAAAATGTTGAAGCATATAAATTACATAAAAAATAATTTAAAATATTGGTATTAGAGTGAGAGGGAGTCAAAAGTGCCTATGCTGCTGCTGCTAAGTCATTTCAGTCATGTCCGACTCTGTGCGACCCCATAGACGGCAGCTCACCAGGCTCCCCCGTCCCTGGGATTCTCCAGGCAAGAATACTGGAGTGGGTTGCCATTTCCTTCTCCAATGCATGGAAGTGAAAAGTGAAAGGGAAGTCGCTCAGTCATCTCCGACCCTTAGCGACCTCATGGACTGCAGCCTATCAGGCTCCTCTGTCCATGGGTTTTCCAGGCAAGAGTACTGGAGTGGGGTGCCATTGCCTTCTCCTATAGGGTCCACAAAAGTCATAATGTGGCCTGCTTCCGGTACTCAGATCTAGGTCTCTAGTTCTAACCATAAGCCATTTTTTTCATCTTCATTCACTTATGAATTCTGTCAGCCTATTATTTTATTTTAATTAAAGTTAAATATGCCCATAAGTAAGCATCAGCTGTTATGCCCAAGTTGCGAAATCTCCCAATGAGCACCAGGGAGCCGATATCTGATGTAAAAGCAAGAGAGTTTTTATTACCAAGCTCGAGCTGGGGCTCCCATGGATACCATCGCAGCAGCTATAGGGAGGAGCCCTGAGCTGTGGGTTACATTGCTTATATAGGGTATTCCCGTGCCAGAAATTTGAAAAATGGGAGTTTCCAGGTTGGGAGATGTCTAACTGGTTACAGGTGTTGGGTTCTGATTGGTTCCCATTTCCCGGGCTGGCCACGGGTTCTGATTGGTCCATGGGTAGTGGGGTGGGGTTAAGGGATTTCTAAAGGCTCTTTTCCTGGAACCTTACAAAATGGAGTAGCTTAGACTCTTCACAGCTAGTTCTACAAAGTTTGCAAAGACAAAGTCAGTCTCCAATGGCTTTTCTTCATATCTGCTTTCTCAGAAACATCTACTTTGTACTTGAAGCTACTCTTCTGATATTACCTCCAAATCTGTAAGTAACAAGCTTGTAATGCACCTTGTTCTTTTTTTTTTAATTTTTAAGGTTTAGATTTTTTCTATTGACTTCCTATCATGAAGATAATGATTTATTTATTGTTATTTTAAAGGTATTTATTTATATATTTGTCTGCACCGGGTCTTAGTTTCGACATGCTGAATCTTTAATTGTGGCATGTGGAATCTAGTTCTCTGACCAGGGATTGAACCCTGGGCCTCCTGTCTTGGAAGTGCAGAGTCTTGGCCACTGGACCACCAGGGAAGTCCCTGGTTAATTTTTATATTATACTAGGCTTGTCTAGTCACAAGGGATAGAATTCCAACCTAGGTTAACACTGAGAAAAAAGGAGCTATAGACAGGGCACTCCTTTGTATGTGGAAACCGAGAACTCTCACATCCTCAAGTGTCCTTTTGCACATTTATTCAGCTCCAGATGTGGTACTTTATTTTCTCCTCTATAGGTACAGAACTCAAGCTAGAAGTAGAGGGCTGTGGAGAGATTCTATTTTATGCTGCTCCAGTAAACTAATTCCAAAGAGAAAAAAGATTCCCTTCCAGAGTTATTGTGAAAACTCTTCTGGAAGGACTCAGATGGGCCCAGCCTGGGTCTCCCATCTTCTTTTGTAGGTTAATCATTATCACAGGATTTGAAGCCTATGATTGGCTGTTCTTGAGTCATAAGCCCACCCCAAGACAATGTAGAGAAGTGATTGACAACTCGACAAAATTGGATTGGCGCAAGGGAGGAGCACTTACCGAAAGGAAGAGATCACATTCCTTCCAAAAGAGGAAAAAAGATGTTGGACAGAGTCAAGACCATAGATGTCCTTTATGATCTCTATGCTCTCTTAAAGACCAGCTTGGCTGTCATTTCTTGATACCCCCTAGCCTCTCAGTTCAGTTCAGCTCAGCTCAGTCGCTCACTCGTGTCTGACTCTTTGCAACCCCATGGACTGCAGCACACCAGCCTTCCCTGTCCTTCACCAACTCTGGGGGCTTACTCAAACTCATGTCCATCAAGTCGGTGATGCCATCCAACCATCTCATCCTCTATCGTCCCCTTTTCGTCCTGCCTTCAATCTTTCCCAGCATCAGGGTCTTTTCCAATGAGTCAGTTCTTCGTATCAGGTAGCGAAAGTATTGGAGTTTCAGCATCAGTCCTTTCGGGACTGTTTTCTTTCAGGATGGACTGGTTGGATCTCCTCGCAGTCCAAGGGACTCTCAAGAGTCTTCTCCAACACCACAGTTCAAAAGCATCAGTTTTTTGGCACTCAGCTTTCTGACTCAGCTTTCCAACTCTCACATTCATACACGACTACTGGAAAAATCATAGCTTTGACTAGACAAACCTTTGTTGGCAAAGTAATTCTACTGGGTTACATGTCCCTTTCTGGGTTCATGTTACATCTTGGCTGTACTGCATCCATATTAATTTATATGTGCATCCATATTAATTTATAATTGTCTATGTGTTAGTCTTTCTTACCAAACAAGAGCTTTCTGAAGACAGCTGTAGCTTATTTCCATTTGCACACCCAGCCCCTCAGTAGATAGTGGGCGTTCTGGGAATGTTTAAAAAAAAAATTAAAGATTATTACAAAATGGCAGCAAATCCTTTTGAATTCAGAAGAAAGAACAAAATGAAAGCTTAAAAGTATCAAACATTGTGATAAATGGTTTATATCAAGGGGTTCATTTGATTTTTCACAACAGCATTTGAGGGAGGTATTGTTTTATTTCATAGACAAGAGGTTAGAGATCAAGGTCCCACAACCTCATACAAATGATGTGTCGATATAAGAATAAGCACTTGATCAGTGATAAAGAATCCGTAGTGCAGGAGACAAAGGAGACACGGGTTCAGTCCCTGGGTTGGGAAGATCCCCGGGAGGAGGGCATGGCAACCCACTTCAGGATTCTGGCCAGGAGAATCCCATGGACAGAGGAGCCTGGTGGGCTACAGTCCATGGGGTTGCAAAGAGTTGGACATGCACACATTGCACACAGGTAACTTAAATCAGCCTGGTGGCTTTCAACTACACTATCTTCTGCCCTCCTCCTTCAGGTGAACAATGAACTTACATAGCTTAGTGGTGCTCTTCCCCCTTCTTGGTAATTTGGACATTTTCTGCCAAGATTGTTTTATTTTACCTCAGGGTACTCCCTAGTAAGTTTTGCATCTTTCATTTGTTTATATCTTAAAAAAAATTTTTTTAACCTTATATTGGAGTATAGCCAATAGACTTGTGATGGTTTCAGATGCATATCAGAGCCATTCAGCCACACAAATCCATGTATCGGTTCTCCTCCCCTTCAGTCTGTCACATAACACTGAGCAGAGTTCCCTGTGCTATACGATAGGTCCTTGTTAGTTACCCATTTTAAATATAGCAGTGTGTACCCGTCAATCCCAAACTCCCTAACTATCCCTTTCTCCCATCCTTACCCCATGGTAATCATAATTTTGTTCTCTAAGTCAGGGAGTCCTTTTCTGTTTCTTGAATCAATTCATATGTATCGTTTCTTTTTTAGATTCTGCATATAAGTGTTATCATACAATATTTCTCTTTCTCTGTTGGGCTTACTTCACTCAGTATGAGAAACTCTAGGTCCAACCATTTGTTGCTGCAAATGGTTTTATTTCATTCTTTTTAATGGCTGAGTAATAGTTCATTGAATATATATCCCACATCTTCTTTACTCATTCCTCTGTCGAGGGACATGTAGGTTGCTTCCATGTCTTGGCTATTGTAAACAATGCTGCAATAAGTACTGGAGTGCATGTATCCTTTCGGACCATGTTTTTCTCTGGATATATGCCCAAGAGTAGGATTGCAGAGTCATATGGCAACTCTATTTTCAGTTTTAAGAAATCTCCACACTATTCTTCATAATGACTGTACCAATTTACATTTCCAGCAACAGTGTTCAGTTCAGTTCAGTCGCTCAGTCGTGTCCGACTCTTTGCGACCCCATGAGTCACAGCACGCCAGGCTTCCCTGTCCATCACCATCTTCTGGAGTTCACTCAGACTCACGTCCATCGAGTCAGTGATGCCATCCAGCCATCTCATCCTCTGTCGTCCCCTTCTCCTCCTGCCCCCAATCCCTCCCAGCATCAGAGTCTTTTCCAATGAGTCAACTCTTCTCATGAGGTAGCCAAAGTACTGGAGTTTCAGCTTTAGCATCAGTCCTTCCAAAGAAATCCCAGGGTTGATCTCCTTCAGAATGGACTCATTGGATCTCCTTGCAGTCCAAGGGACTCTCAAGAGTCTTCTGCACCACCACAGTTCAAAAGCATCAATTCTTTGGTGCTCAACCTTCTTCACAGTCCAACTCTCACATCCATACATGACCACAGGAAAAACCATATCCTTGACTAGACGGACCTTAGTTGGCAAAGTAATGTCTCTGCTTTTGAATATACTATCTAGGTTGGTCATAACTTTTCTTCCAAGGAGTAAGCGTCTTTTAATTTCATGGCTGCAGTCACCATCTGCAGTGATTTTGGAGCCCCCTAAAATAAAGTCTGACACTGTTTCCACTGTTTCCTCATCTATTTCCCATGAAGTGATGGGACTGGATGCCATGATCTTCGTTTTCTGAATGTTGAGCTTTAAGCCAACTTTTCGTTTTCCTCTTTCACTTTCATCAAGAGGCTTTTTAGCTCCTCTTCACTTTCTGCCATAACGGTGGTGTCATCTGCATATCTGAGGTTATTGATATTTCTCCTAGCAATCTTGATTCCAGCTTGTACTTCTTCCAGTCCAATATTTCTCATGGTGTACTCTGCATATAAGTTAAATAAGCAGGGTGACAATATACAGTCTTGACGTACTCCTTTTCCTATTTGGAACCAGTCTGTTGTTCCATGTCCAGTTCTAACTGTTGCTTCCTGACCTGCATGCAGATTACTCAAGATGCAGGTCAGGTAATCTGATATTTCCATCTCTCAGAATTTTCCAAAGTTTATTGTGATCCACACAGTCAAAGGCTTTGGCATAGTTAAGAAAGCAGAAATAGATGTTTTTCTGGAACTCTCTTGCTTTTTCCATGATCCAGCAGATGCTGGCAATTTGATCTCTGGTTCCCCTGCCTTTTCTAAAACCAGCTTGAACATCAGGGAGTTCACGGTTCATATATTGCTGAAGCCTGGCTTGGAGAATTTTGAGCAATACTTTACTAGCATGTGAGATGAGTGCAATTGTGCAACAGTGTAGGAGGGTCCATTTGTTTCTTTATCCATGAAATTAAAGGGTTGAAGGAGAGACTCTGAATAATCTCTGCCAGTGGCAACATTATAAAATTATAAAAAGTAAATGAAACCAAGTAAACGTAACAACTATGCTAACTCCATAAAGAAAGCTGAGTGCTGAGGAATTGATGCTTTTGAACTGCGGTGTTGGAGAAGGCTCTTGAGAGTCCCTTGAACTACAAGGAGATCAAATGAATCAATCCTAAAGGAAATCAGTCCTGAATATTCACTGGAAGGATTGATGCTGAAGCTGAAACTCCAATACTTTGGCCACCTGTTGCAAAGAACTGACTCATTTGAAAACACCCTGATGCTGGGAAAGATTGAAGATGGGAGGAGAAGGGGACAACAGAGGATGAGGTGGTTGAATGGCATCACTGACTTGATGGACAAGGTTTGAGTAAGCTCCCGGAGTTGGTGAAGGACAGGGAAGGCTGGCGTGCTGCAGTCCGTGGAGTCACAAAGATTTGGACACGACTGAGCGAATGAACTGAACTGATGACAACTCCAGTTTTCTGGTTGTTAGTGGGCAGGCACACAGAGAAGGAGCTGGTATGGGTTTACACCCTCCATTCTCTGCTCCCCTTCCTTCTGCTTCAGAGTGTCCTTTATTCTCTCCTTTTGTATCAGTTTCTCTTTCCTCCCCATCAGCTTAGTCCTTTTATTTTATCCTTAGTTTCCCTGGACCTGGCATTTCAGCAAGCATACCCTTCAGGATCCTCTCCTCTCTGCCCTCACACTATCAGACTTTTCCTTGCAGATCATCCAGGCAGGCTTTGAACCACAGAGCAGTTTGAAATGCCCAGATGGCTCCTGAGGTGTGAATGACTTCTGGTAATCTCAAGAGTAATCCACAACTGAATGAAACACTTGAATATGAAGTATTAAGGCTAATTGTGGGTATTTTGAAATTATGATGGATTTTTTCCCTTGTAGGGCAATTTCTAGACCCATTCAATCATCCAGAATGGCCTATTTGAGGCCAGCCCCTTAGGGAACAGTGGCTCAAAGTGTGATTCCCCAACCACTGTGATCTAACCTCATGAGTTGCTTATTAAAACTGCAGCTTCCTGGGCCTCACCAGATCAGTAAAACAGAATTTCTCACAGCTGGCAGGCAATCTGAATTTAAATATGCTCCTTGGCGATTTTTAAGTTCACTAAATTGTGAGAAACTCTGCCATTGTGCTAATTATCATATAAAAATCATTTTTTAAAAATCCATTATAATTTTCCCTCTTTATATCACAAAGAATTTTATTTATATGTACCTTTAACTTGTGCAAGTGTTAGATGTTAGATACTGGACTGAAGAATTTAGCAACAATAGTCAGCAAATATTCTAATATCTATTATACATAAGCCATAGAGCTATACTCTCTTGACTTGAAAAAGATAAGGTGAATTACCCAACCTATGTCCCTCTTTTAAATGCTTCCATGTGGGGGGACCGATTCATAGTCAATACAAAGGAAAAAGATGAAGGAGCACCTTGCTTTAAAAAAAATTTATTTTAAATTAAAGGATGGAGAAGGAAATGGCAATCCACTCCAGTATTCTTGCCTGGAGAATCCCATGGAGGGAGGAGCCTGGTGGGCTGCAGTCCATGGGGTCACAAAGAGTCGGACACGACTGAGTGACTTTACTTACTTACTTAATTAAAGGATATTTGCTTTAAACACTGTATTGGTTTCTGCCATACATCAGCACGAATCAGCCATAGGTACATACACGTCCCTTCCCTCTTGAACCTCACTCCCACCTCCCACTTCGTCTTACCCCTCTAGGCTGTCGCAGAGCCCTGGTTTGAGTTCCTTGAGTCACACAGCAAATTCCCACTGGCTCTCTATTCTACACTTTAGTTTATGTGTTTCATGCTTCTCTCTCCATTCATCTCACGCTCTCCTTTCCTGCCACCCCCATGTCCATAAGTCTGTTCTCTCTGTCTGCATCTCCGTTGCTGCCCAGCAAATAGGTTCATCAGTATCATCTTTCTAGATTCCATATATGTACAATGAAATATTACTCAACACTTTGCTTTTTAATACATTGTGTATTTCACGATGCTTCTATTGTTCAGAGAGGACCTGCATTTATATTATTTTGCATAAAAAGTTTAGTTGGAAAGTTCTCTTTCTGGCTCTTATGTTAGTATGCAGTTTCCTATATATGAACCATATCTATGTAGAATCATGTCTCTTGATATTATACATACCTAGATATGCATATATCTTTATATAGAATCTATCCACTACTCATATCATCATAATTTTCTCCTATGTCAAGGACTTTATCCCTGAGACATCAGTTCAGTTTTCTTGAGTTTTCATGTTCTTTGGTGACTGTGGGGCAATTCAGAGTTTGGATTAATGACAAACATGGGCCACATTCCTATCACTTTTTCTGAATGTTCTATATCTACTTTGGGGTTGAGGGGACAAAACCCCATTATAGGCTACTGTCCCTGCTGCATGGACTGCAGCTGGAATAATGTTGATTGCAGGTGCACTAACTGCTATCTACGTCCTGGTGGTCTGTCTCCACTTTCCCCTCAACTCAGTTCTCAAGGTCACACTTGTTCTTCTATGCAGAGATAGTCCTCTGAGGACAAAGTCTCCAATAACTGTGGTTTCTCTATTTACTGAGCAAACAGAGAGCAGGACCAGAGTGGGGCTACTCGGTTATGCCATCAGCAGCAAGCTCTTTGGCCTCCATTGCTTATGTCCTGCAAAGAATATCTGTGTCTGGGTGAGAGGAGAAGGGCTAGAAACAGGCAGGGCACAGGTTCCAGGGAAGACACTGGAAACCCCTGAAGCTGGGGTTGGAGTTGGTCTCATACAGATGGTGCCTATTGTTCCATGTGTCCCCTTCCTTAGGGTGTTCTGGGATACTTAACTAAACATCCCTCAGAGCTTGAAAACTCAGAAATTCTAGGTTCGAAATGATTGTTTTTCTTCAAAATTTTGAGTTTAATAAATTAATCTTTGTGTAACATTTTGCAGTTTACAAAGTGCTTTTCAGTTACATAATTTTGAGTAATGAAACACTCAAACATTCCCAAGTGGTTTTATTTTAAAGGAGGAGATTTGAGTTTCCATTAACTTCACCAAGACACAGTGCGTGACAAGTAGCTTTAAGAGTTTGTAGAATTATCAGTTAAAAGAAGCCCCAGTCTCCTGTGATATAGCCTGACTCTGAATGCATTTGATCTATCCTTTTCTCACAGCACTTATCGCTGATCTTGCATATTCTTTTTAACTTGCCTTATCTCACTTAGTAGATTTGAATTCTTTAAAGCAACATCTCTGACAGATTTATCTGTGTATTTTTCACAGCACCAGTGAACCTGGCAGGCCTCAAATTGATGTTTGTAAAATGAATGAATGAATGAAAGCAGATGATTAATTACACTTATTTACTATTAATATTCTGGATTTTATTTGGCTTATGCGAAGAAACTCCACATAAAGAAAGGAGTCTAAGCTAGAGATTTTATAAAGAATACTATCTTTCAGAATGCAATCCCCTCCACCCCACCCACAGACCTTTTACTCTATAACTAATAAAAGACTAGTGAGTTCTTTCTGAAAAAGCTGTTTAAGGCCCCTAGTGTTTGTCTTTACTGACTCAAAAGTTGTTAACCTCAGATGTTAAACCAGCAACAGAGTTCCTTTTCTCATTGTTTATAAGAACTAGGAATTTAAGTTGCTGTTTTTTTTCCCCTCCCAAGTGTATTGATCATGTAAGAGAAACACAGGAACACATTGGGAATGAAATATGTAAACAGAAAAGCATACACAGCACAAAGGCATTTCTTACCAGGTATTATTTTGACCAGCACCTTAGCCTTGAAACAGACTCTGTAACAGATGTTTTAGTGTGTATGTATAGTGGAGAAATGGAAAAATAAGATCAGCGCAAACACTATTTGTATATATGTATGAACGAATGTAAAACGAAATTGTCAAATTTTTCTTAATATTAAAAACGACACCAAGAAAATTTTATAAAATAAATATACCCTTGGAACTAGAACCAAAAATTTGAAAACGTCAACACACTGAGATGGGGCGAGTGGAAGGGCAAATGAGAATTCCTTTCTCAAAGGAGGAAAACTGGAGACCGAGCTGGCCTGGGGTGGGTGTGACTCATATTTTCGGTTAATCTGAATAAACGGGACCGTGGCAGCACCAGGCATCCGTGCTAGCTCCGGGCTCTCGGCACGCACCGTCCGCTCCGGGTGCGCCGCCCCAGGCCAGCGAGTGCCAGCCGCGCTGCGGCCTGCGGGGAGGGAGCGCGGGGCGGGCGCTGATTGACGGGGCGCGCGGTCAGGTGACCCCGGGCGCCACGTTCCCCGGAGCCCAGTCTGCGGTGGCCGCCTGGGCCGGGCCGGGGCCGAACCCGGAGCCGAGAGGACCTGCTCTCCCGGAACAAAGTTGCCGGCCCTGCGGCAGCCGGGACGGGAGAGCCGAGGGGGAGCCGAATCTGCTCGGCGCCCCTCTACTGGGGAGGACGAACCGGTGTGCCGGGACCGGAGGCGGTTCCCAGGGGGCGAAGGCGCGCACCCCGCGGTCCTGCGCCCTCCCCGGCCTCCGGCGCTCCTTTCCCCGCTTCAACAAAGGGGCCGGCCGGCGGGCGGGTGAGGGGAGGAGGAGGAGCCGGGGCGCGAGCCGCCGGCGCACGAAGTTGTGGAGTCGCCTTTCCTCGGAGGAGGGGAGCGGGCGGCCGCAGCGGCCCGCGGGCTTTCTCCCGCCGAGGGGCGAGGAGGAGCCTCCGGCTTCCGAAGCCGATTGGGGAATCGCTGGGAGCGGTGCCCCCACCCCACCCCCCGCCACCCTCCTTTGGGGTCATTTCTGCAGACGGAAAACTCTCCAGTGTTTGGCAAACTTGGTGCCTGCGCGCCCGTTCCAGGTTTGCACTGGGACTGTTTTGTTTTTGGCGGAACTACGGGGCAGGAAGATTGCACAAGTTAGGGGCGTTTACAATCGAGTGTCAAAAAAAAAATTTTTTTTTCTTTCGGATCTGGTCTGGTTTTCCATATTTCCTTAAAAAAAAAAAAACAACACCAAAAAAACCCCCCACCAACAAACAAACCCGCACCGCAAAGCCCACGTTTGCACACACACCCGCGATTACTACGCCTGAAACACAACCGAGGAGACCCGGGCCGGCTTGGGACTCGGCGGCGGCGGCCGGGCGAGGCAGCCCGCGGGGCATGGGAGCAGGTAAGTCCATGCATTATTGAGCCTCGGGTAATGTGACCACAGCCCCGGGACACGGGACGTAGGCTGCGGGGAGGATAGTTTTCAGCGGCTCCTGTGCCCAGGATCAGCGTCCCGAGCTCCTTCTCAAGGCTGAGCCCAAGATGTAACCAACTTTTGCGTGCACTTTCCTTGGAACCTCAGTTCAGCTCCCCGCCCCGGGACAGGGAGTGCCAGAAACGTGGGGGAGAGCTCGGGCTCCGAAGTCCTCGGAATCGGTGTAGTATTTCCTAATGACCCGAACTCCTTCGGCTGGTTCTGGGCAGCCTCTTGATTCCCTGAGTTTTTCTCCTGGCTGGAGTGAGAGGGTCGTGCCTCCGTGCTCTCTGGGCCAGTGATCTCCAAGAGGGGACGTGGCTTCCTAGGAGGGCCTGTCACACACACACACACACCTCAGCCCCGGGAAGGCGGGGCCCCGGAGGTGTCCGCCAGGACCGGGCGGGGAGACGTTCCCAGCCATCCGCCTGGCAGGAAACGTGCTCGACCTCCGGGCCGTTGCTGCTCCCGAGGGTGGGGCTTTGGTGAGGTGACAAGGAGCGCTCGGTCGGTGAGGACTCCCGCGGGGTTGCCTCTTCTGGGGTCCCGGATCCTTGGCATCTCTTGCAGCAATTGGTAAGGTAATTCATGTCCTTGTGTGGCTGGGGGTCCGAGGCACAGGTTGCTCAAGACCCCTTTAGGAAACCGACACAGCACAAATTTTAGGCTGTGCAAGTTTTAGAAGGCACGCTGTTAAAAGTGGATTTTTTTTTTTTTTAAAGTCAAGCCCCAGATTACGAAAGGGACTGATTCCAGGGCTGTTTCAAGGGGAGGAGAGAGTGTGCCCGGCTTGCAGGAGCCAGAGGACTCGCACTTTGTTTTCCACTGAACTGGGGAGCCCGGGTCTAACCTGGGTCTAACTGCTCCCCCGCTCCCGGGATGCCCCGGGGAGAGTCTCCTCTCTGCCAGCCTCCAGGTGACCTGGGTCAGCAGGGCCCCGCGGGCTGTAGCCCCCTGTGGGGGAGTGAACCGAGTTCTGGGAAGCCCGGATCCTCTGGGTCCGGGCGGGAGCTTGCTGCTCCTGGGAACCCGGCAGTAGCCGCATCTATTCCTTTGTAACTTGCATGGGCCTTGGGAGTCGGGTGGGTGCCTCTGGGCTGGTTGCTAGTAGACCCGGGAATCAGGCGACAGCTGCAGGAATGCGGAGCTCCCGGGTTCTTCGGCCTCCAGAGCACCGGGAGGCGAGGGCCATGGTTTACGCGGAGTCATTCCCTACCCCATGGACCAGTTTCTGAGACGAGAAGACTGGGCTTTAACTCTCCTTCAGGTGTTTACCTGAAATTGATTGCCCCCGTAAATAGCATTAACCACAACTGTACGAACTTCCATTGGAGCGCTTCCGAGAATGAATGGCAATTCTTGGCACTGGGCGGTGTCTTTTACTAAGTTTCCTACGGAGCCTCAAACTCTGGCCCCCGGGCTTTCCTTCCACTATCTCTAACATTCTTAGGATTATGTAAACGAATGAGTACTTTTTGCCCTAGGACCTACAGCATATTTCCATCATAATTGTACATTGTTAAACATGTTTGTATTCTTGCGTCTTGTAATTTCCAAATTAAAAAAAAAAAAAGCACGAGTTTTTGCCTGTGAGGCCCTCCTCCGTCCTTTTAACCCAGGTTTATTGTGGTGGCTTCTGGTTCCCCGTGACGGCCAGAGAAGTTTTTGAAGAAAGCTGGATGTAGAGTGGAGGGTATTGGTTTCAGTGAGAAAGAGCTGGCTAAACTTTGCAGAACTTCATTTTGGCGAAACAGAACCTAGAGCAGAGGTAACAATTAAATTATAAAGCAATATCTCTTTCTTTTATTCGGTTTGTCACCTAGCTTGGTGTGGAAGATGATGGTGTTTCCATAGTATATATGTGGAGTGGAGGGTCGCACGGAGGCGCCTTGTAATGAAACTATGATCCTGTCTTCAGCAACCAATGACCTGCTGCCAAATGTTACTCCACCTGGAGACCCCTGCCAATTAGTGGCACAAAGTGTCAGTCAGTGGCTACTTCACTGTTAAAATGGTCATTTGCAGTTCTCCCAATTTGCCCAGTCTTTCCTTGTCCTCTGATGCCACTTACTGCTGAATCTCTGTAGCCTGTAAAGGAATTTGATTATCAAGAGAAAATCTGAGATTATCTTAAGGAGCTGGCAAAGTAAAACCTTATGATGAAGGAATATTAACGTGCAAATGAAACACAGTTCTGTGCAAGCAGTTTACTTTTTCTTTTGTGGAATGGGAAAAATCTTTTTGAAGACCTTGGCTAAGACCACTTATGAAAGAGAGAATTAGAAATATATTTCAAAGGAAATAATTAGTTGCTTTCCAGTAAAGAGAATTTTTTTGCTGCAAAAAGCTGATTTTCATAGTAAAATTTTATGTGTATTCTTCTGAACAAAATTTTTGGTACTTGAATACATTTAAGAATTTAGCAAATCTTTAGCAGGTAATTTACCCATAAAAGGAAGCTAATTACATAATAATCCATAAAATGCAATAGTAGTGGACAGTATAAAAAGTGAACAATGTTTTTATACTCTCAAAATCTCGCAGATTCAGGCTGATGATCCAATCCATATATTTCTCCCTTTTGGAGACAAAATTGTTCCTAAAGCTTTAGTAGTTCGTCAGTTTTCATCTCCCTCAAACGCTTTAACATTTAAAACCTTTTTCTAAGGTAACTTTGACCTCTTTATTGTTTGAACAACCCTTTTCCTAACTACTAAGGAAAATAAATTTTACATTTTATGTATTTATATTGTTATGAAATATAAAACAATATGGTGTGTCCTTGAGTGTTGTATATTGTAAACATAATATGTAAGA
Source organism: Madoqua kirkii (assembly GCA_006408675.1). Lineage (NCBI taxonomy): Eukaryota > Metazoa > Chordata > Mammalia > Artiodactyla > Bovidae > Madoqua > Madoqua kirkii. The sequence continues at coordinate 16,494 of SJYC01040631.1, forward strand.
ACTTCTAAATAGTGAATGAGTGAAGTTGCTGAGTCTTGTCCAGCTCTTTGCGACCTCATGGACTGTAGCCTGCCAGGCTCCTCCATTCGTGGGATTTTCCAGGCAAGAGTACTGGAGTGGGTTGCCATTTCCTTCTCCAGGAGATCTTCCCAACCCAGGGATCGAACCTGGGTCTCCCGCATTTGGGGCAGCCGCTTTACCATCTGAGCCACCAGGGAAGCAAATAGTGAATAGATATGTAAAATGAACTATATTACAAAATAGTAATGCCATATGATGTGTCCTTGAATTAAATAATTGAGTTGTCTAATCCTAACTAACAATAAACTCTGGTTTTTATATTTATTATAATATGTGAATTAATGTCTATTATTTGTAGATTAATATTGAGATGTCTTGACTGTTATTTTCCCAATTAAATGATTGATTTATGTAGCTGGCATTTGGGGTGCTTGTAAGGGGATGTAAGAGAATCCCATGGATGGAGAAGCCTGGTGGGCTACAGTCCATGGGATTGCAAAGAGTCGGACATGACTGATCAACTTAAGGGGATGTTAGGATATAGCCAAGTTGTTGAACTTGAACTTGAATTTTGATTCTATTTGGGTTGCTTTGGCATTGTGTTCCAGAAAGTTCTAGGGCACTGCGTGTCTAATTGATGGCATTTTGAAAGAAAAGTGGTAGTGCAGGGTAGAATCCTCAATTCTGTAAATTCTCAACATGCCTCGACTCATTAATTACTAAAAGATTAAAATTATTTTGAGCGGTGTGTGATCTCAGGAGAATTCATATGGTGTGCTTTCCAGAATAAAATCTGTGTCAATGGCTATACCATGTAACTCTTAAGATTTACATATAATCCAGACCATTCCTGAGATCATGCTTTTTGGTCATGTCCACTTTGTATATCTCAAACTCCATCAGTCCAAATCAGACTCCTGTTTCTTCCTTCAGACGCTCATGCTCCAGTGACTCAATTGCACAAGCCAAAATTGGGCAGTCATTTGGTGTCTCAGTATACTGAAACTCTCATATCCAGTCAGTTCCCAAATCCTATTGGCCTTCATTTAATATCTAATAGCCCACATGTCCACCCACTTCTTTCTATCTACACTTATTTAAGCCACAATCATATGTTGCTTCCCAGTCGAAATCATCTGCTGTTTTCCCACTGTTCTTTGGAGAAATAACAAAATCCTTTACAGGCTGTCTTCACAGCCCTGTTCCTGGTCTTGTCTGTTACCTCACCTAGTTCAACAAATCCCTCTCCTCTTAGGCTCCAAAAGCACTGGCCTCTGCTCAGATTTTTGAATGTTCTTTGATGCTTCCTGTCACGTTACATGGGAGATTCTTACCTTTTTCTCTTTCCATCTCTCACCCTTGAAGGCTTGGCTCAAATGTCACATCTTCAAGAAAGCCTTCTTTAATTGCCCAGAGCTGGTCAGATTCCTCTGCAATACTCACATATTACTCTGTGCTTCTCCTTTGTACTTTTGTAACATATTAGTAGTATAGTGAAATACTCCATCATATAATTAATTGCTTAGAGTCTGTGGATTTCAAACTAGTATAGGTTTTGTCTCTTTGATAGTCATATTTCCATTGCCCAGATCAGTGCTTTATACATGAAAGTGAAAGTGTTATTTTGCTCAGTCATGTCCGACTCTTTGCAACCTCATGGACGTTAGTCCACCAGGCTCCTCTGCCCATGGGATTCTCCAGGCAAAAATACTGGAGTGGATTGCCATAGGCTCCAAATAAATATTTGTTGAATGAAGGAATACTATATAAAACCATATATAATGTGCATGTGTGTGTGCTCAGTCTCTTCAATAGTGTCCAACTTTTTGTGACTCCATGGATTATAGCCCACCAGCCTCCTCTGTCCATGGGACTTTTCAGGCAAGGATACTGGAGTGGATTGTCATGCCCTCCAGGGGATCTTCTTGACATTTGGATTGAATCCTAGACCCCTGCATCTCTTGCAATGGCAGGTGGATTCTTTACCGCTGAGCCACCAGGAAGCTGATATATAATACATATACATATATTTTAATATTTATAGTCATATATATTATACAGCTATGATATATATTGTGGTTATATATTACATCTATATGCAATATGTTATACATAATATATATGTCAGCATGTATTAATATATTACAAATTAATATAGTCTTGTATATTTTTTAAAATCCATGTTTCCCCTTTTCTCTTTAGGTATTGATGTTGATGTTCAAAGAAAATTGAAAGTCTTTAAAAGAGGATCTTGTCAAGCCTTTGGATTATATTGAAACGCAACTAAGATGGCCAAGTATGGAGAACATGAGGCCAGAGCTGACGATGGGCAGAATGAGTTCAGCGACATCATTAAGTCCAGATCTGGTACGTAATGGAAGCTTCAGAAAATGGCTGATTTTTTGTTCATAAGCTACTTAGAAGACATAAGATTTTGTTTGTCATGTACTGTTCTCATGAGACAAACTTCTTTTGAGAAACAGGAGTCTGGCAAATGACTATTACACTGTACATGGTAATATGGTATCTCTGTGTGCTGTGCTTAGTCGCTCAGTTGTGTCCAACTCTTTGCAACCCCATGGACTGTAGCCTGCCAGGCTCCTCTGTCCATGGGGTTTCTCCAGGCAGGGATGCTGGAGTGGGTCGCCATGCCTTCCTTGATGTTTCTGTGTATTCTGTCTTAATTTCTCAGTCCATCTTGGGCTCCTGGTATGTTGATTGGCATAGCTTGGTGAAACTGCCACTTGTTAGCTGATGGCTGTTCATTTATAAGAAACCTCTTGAACATAAATGTGCAGCTTAAAAAATGATGCTTTAGGTAGGAAATGCTGTGGTTTCAGATGGGGTGGGTAGCCCTCTTGAGATTTGCTTTCATATACGTCCTCTCCTCCATCCTATTTCTAACCAGTGCTAGGCCAACGGGTGTTCTTCTACCTCTGCTTCCCTTTTTGAAGCATCTTATAAACCTTCTCAAAGTACAGTTTCACCTAGGTTATCTAGGAAACTAGATTAAGTCAGATGAATGGTTTTCATTGACGATTTAAATTGATTATGTAAGGATATCACTCCCTCCCCCAATCTTTTTATTTATTTATTTATTTAATTTCCCCCCAATCTTTTTATATAATCAAGTATTTTACCACTCTGGCTGTATGACTGAATCAACTGGGGAGGGTTTGTTTTTTAGTTTTTTTAAATACAGATACATTGGCTCCACTCCAGACCTACTGAGTAAAAATTTCAGTATTTTTAAAAAGTAACAAATATCTTTCTGAGATAGACTCTGTGGGGAGATATTTTTAGCAGCCAGGACCTGAGCTTTGAAAATTACACAGAACTCCACCCTGGGTGTGAACACTATACTTAAGGAACTTTGAGAGTTACTTTGGCCTATAAACTTAATACCAGTGTCACTTTAAAACCAAAAAAGGAACCTCATGTCTCTTTTTGCTGTGTGAACCATCTTTATATTATGTTAGAAGGTTGCTTTTTATTGTATGAATCTGCAGAAATATGCACTGAAAATAGGCTCTAAATTAATAGAGATGAGGGTTTTGCTGGTGGCTCCGATGGTAAAGAGTCTGCCTGCAATGTGGGAGACTCGGCTTTGATCTCTGGATCAGGAAGATCCCCCCGAGAAGGGAATGGCAACCCACTCCAGTGTTCTAGCCTAGAGAATTCCATGGACAGAGGAGCCTGGTGAACTACAAGTCATGGGGTCACGAAGAGTTGGACATGACTGACCTACGGACACACACATTTAAGGTATATTTCCCTTCATGGCCCTGGTGTTGGTTGATTGGTAAAGACTGGTTATTACAGTCTTGATTCTAAATGTGTAGCCACTACTGTGTAGTTTGAAGGATCTTTTGGGGGGTACGGCTTAATATTCTATTTTAAAGTATGTTCCGAGAAAGTTTAATGCCCCCTAAAATTTATCTTGATTTAAATGCTTTAGTTGTATAAAGTACTGTGTTGATGTAAGGGATTACTACCAGTATAGAATGTATGTCCAGAAAAATATAGATGTTACAAGGAGGAAGAGGACAGTGAGACAATTTAATGTACCCATGCTTGTCATGTTCTATAAATTGTGAAGAGTTATGTTCTTAAATAGTTTTCTGAGTCAACCTCCATTACGGTAAGACCTTTGATATTTATTTATAACTGTGTATTTTAACCATGTTCATAAAAAAGTAATTTTATATGTTTAAAAATACTCATTATATATGAGTACACATAACTTTTAAACTACTCTTTAAATAAAAAATGATCATTTCAAAAGACTGACTATTCTCATACACTATTGGGGACAGTTGGGTAGAACTTACTACGTTTTTAATGTATACATTCCAATTGGCTCAGTACCTCTATTTTTGGAGTTTTGTTCCTAGGGAAGACACAGAAATACACAAGCAAAAAGTTGATCATAGCATTTTTATTATAGAAAAAAAAATAGAAATACCATAAAAATCCAGTACTGAGGATTGATTAAATCATAATTTCCCAAAGCATTTGAAACAAGTATAAATTCTAATATATAAGTCAAAAAATGATGTCATAGGCAAATAACTCTAGGAAACAGTGGTTAGCCTATGCTGTTCCCTTAGTGTAGGGCACTTGACTAAATCATATAGCATCTCAGTGGAGCTAATTATGGTGTATTCATAAAATAAAGATTATACATTCACAAAAATGTTATGAATATATATATATGAACATAGGAAAATGTTCTTGATGTTGTTATATAAAAATTACATGCAATATAAAGTCATTTAGGTGAAAAAAATTTTTTTTCCAATAAAAGTCAATAGAATGTACACGATAATGTTAATGGTGGTCATCCTGGTATTTGGGGATTATTATTTTTCTCTTTTTTTTTTACTCATATGCACTTTAAATGCTTTTCAATGAGCTTGTATTACCTCTTAAAGTATTTCTAAAGTATTCTTAAAAATCTCAAATTGCTTCAAGTGTTTTAATGCCAAGGTGATGACTGTTACTTTCTTTTTTATTTTTGATGGCTCCTACTTCAAAAAGCATTGAAAACTTAGCTGTTGCATGGCTGAGATCTGAATCACATTCTTTTGGCTGGATTATGTTGCAAAAGGCAGTAGATAAATTTGGATTTGAATGGGCCTGTTAATTTCAATATTGCTTTCTGAAAGTCAAAGGAATCATATACATATAATGCATATTCTCCTATAGGAGAATTTTGATTCAAATCTATTTCTGTGTTTCTACTTTTTGAGGGTCTAGCTATAGTGGCGAGGATAGAGATTGGGGTAGGGAAGACTTGATGCTGAGATTATACTGATAAACTTGTCTTGGTTCGTGAAGATTTATCTCGTTTCTCCTCAAATCCTTAAGTTTGAACAGTCTAAAAGCCTGGCATCATAAAAATATTGGTGCATTTTATGTTAAGATATTAGGATTGTTTATATTGCCTTCATTCAATATTAATTTGCTTTATGCAGTGTATGAGGTTTAATAATTTTTAAAGTAATTTCTACCAACTAAACAGAAATCTGAAATATCAAGAGTAGGAGATGAAATATTTCATGAGTATAAAAAGCGTGTATTTCTTAATGACTGTAATTCATTTGTCTTGGATTTGAGTGAATTTTAGAAAAGAACTTGAAAGAATATGACCTTTAATGATTCAGGGCTTGGGGCTGGGTAAAAGTAAATCTTTCCCCAACTTAAAGACATGCAAGTCAAATTTGTCTCTCATTAATCAGTACGTCTTTGATAGCTGGCATTAGTGAGCTTCAGAAAGTTTTACAGTTTATTAAGTGTTTTGAGAGTAGATCAAGGGTAGGATTTTTTTTTTTAAAGTGAAATATATTATCAATGGAGCCTGTGGTGCCTAAACTTCTGCTTGGAACATTTTAAACGTGAAATAATAAAATGGTTTGAGATATGTGTAAAATCAAAGAATAGCCTCTGTGCTATTTTATTCTATCAATACTGACACTTTAATGCCAGTAACATAGAATAAGTCAGCCTTTTCTGTTCTTCTCAATGCTGTTCTGTAAGTTTTAGCTCAAAGCCCTGTAAAGAGGGTAGAGCTCAGGGCTAAAGACTGTGCCAGCTAGCTCCTTGTGGGGATTTTGACTAGTAGGGATTAGAATCACAGATTCTCACATGGGAAGGGGCTTTCGTTGAATTAGTCGCTGAAACTCCACATTGTTGCATGATTCAAATTGTTCTTTAACAGCCTTTAGGCAGGAAGCCTGAGTGTAACATTGTTATCCTTGCTTCCTTCACTTTTGCTCTTCTTGTGTAATCCTGACCTAATTGTTGATGGAACCTGAGAGGTCTTGTTGCCTGGCCATGCCCCCGAGTACCCATCCTCTTCTTGCACACCTCTAGTGATGGGATCTCACTGATTATGGTAATTCTAGCAACTGACATTGATTTAATTCATGCAGTGTGCAGATGTGGTGCTCAGAGTTTCATCCTCACAACGACTGTTTTACAGATGATGGACACGACCCACACAGAAGTAATTTGCCAAACTGCCCTTTTTTCTATTTCTGCAGCAGCTCAAACATGCCTGCCTGAGGGCCTTTGCACATCCTTCTTTCCCTGTCTTTGCCTGATGGGCTCCTCTTATTAGGCAATTCTAGGATCCCAGGGACAAGGGAGCCTGGTGGGCTGCCGTCTATGGGGTCGCACAGAGTCGGATACGACTGAAGCGACTTAGCAGCAGTAGGCTTTAGTATCACCTCTGAGAAAACTTGCCTGCTGACTTTAGGAAGTAACTCTCCCAGTCATCTTTTTGTTGTTGTTGTTACTGTTTATTTACAAGACTATCCTGCCCGTCCAGTGGTTAAGAATCTGCCTTGCAGTGCAGGAATGTGGGTTTGATCCCTGGTTTAGGATCTAAGGGTTTTCCCTGATGGCTAAACCTGGTAAAGAATCCACCTGCTAATGCAGGAGATGCAGGTTCGATTCCTGGCTCTGGAGGATCCCCTGGTGAAGAAAATGGCAACCGGCTCTAGTATTCTTGCCTGGGAAATCCCACGGACAGAGGAGCCTAGGAGGCTACAGTCCACGGGTCACAAGAGAGTCAGTCATGACTTAGTGACTAAACAACAACACTGGGAACTAAGATCCCACATGCTATGGGGCAGCTAAGCTCAACCGCCACAGCTAGAGTCTCTGCAATGAAAAATCCCATGTGAGGCAATGAAGACCTGGCACAGTCCAATAAATATTTAATTATTTGGCTGTGCCAGGCCTTAGTTGTGGCAACAGGGATCTTCAGTCTTTGTTGCAGCGTGCAGAATCTTTTTGTTGTGACATGTGGAATCTAGTTCTCCGACTAGGGATCGAACCGGGCCTCCTGCATTCGGAGTGCAGAGTCTTAGCCAGAAGACCATGAGGAAGGTCACTCCCAGTCATTCTTGACTGTATCTGTACATTTAAGTTCCCCCTATGCTCAGTCACTCTCTGGTAGTTTTCTTGTTTCTCTTTCTTTGTGAGTGAGTGTGTGTGTGTGTGTGTGTATGTGTGTGTGTGTGTGTGTGTGTGTGTGTGTGTGTTAGCTTCCTTGGTAGCTGAGATAGTAAAGAATCTGCCTGGAATGCAGGAGACCCAGGTTTGATGCCTGGGTGGGAAAGATCCCCTGGAGAAGAGAATGGCTACCCACTCCAGTATTCTTGCCTGGAGAATCCCAAGGACAGAGAAGCCTTATAGTCCATGACGTCAGTCCATGACGTCGTCAAGAGTCAGATACAACTAAGCAACTAACTCCTGAACTTTTCTTTCAATGTCTTACTCAACTTAATTCCACAAGAGCAGGGACCCATGCATCCCTGCGGTTCAGCCCAGTGTCTAGCTCATAGCAGGTAAGCAATGAATGTCTATTCAATGAAAAAGGCTACAGAGCTAGAAATGTCAGAGCTGGGGTGAGAACTCAGGTGATCTGACTCCAGAAACTGCATTCGAAGGCTGTATAAAGTACCCAGTTTCCTAATTTACCAGGTAGTTTATTTTGTTGCCGCCAGATGGTCCTTTGTTTTTTTCGTGCCTAAATTAATTCCTTAGAGTTTTGCAGAGTATTAATTGTTTTGCTACATCCCTCTGCCTCTGCCTTTATGGTTATAAAATTGGGGCCTTTGGCTGTGAGATAGAGCTGCTCCAGGCCGCTGGCGGGCATCCTGTCCTGCCATAGGAAGGCCGATCGCAGGAGACATAACCTGCCGCTCTCAGCCCTGATTATTGGCTCTGGTCTCTGTCATTCTCTTCTAGAAGTTAGCAAAGGAAAATAGCACTGGGTGGAAGGTAGAAGAACTAATAATCTGTTTCTGATGTGAATTCCCTCTTCTCTTTTCCTTTGCCTGCTGCTCAAGGCTTTTAACTGGCTGGTGAAAAAAAAGGTAGTGGATTTCAGATGGACTGCGGTCTGGCACAGTTTGAGGCCTGGTCTGATGTCTGGCTGGGTATCTATGGCATTGAAAGGGTTGGTTGGGGAGGAGTGGACTGGGAGGGGAGAAAAGGGAGGCCAGTGAAATAAAAATAAAATGAATTCTTTACTATGGAATATTATACCTGGTTACATTTATAACAGGCCTAACAATGATACTGTGTTTGCATGATACTATGTTTAAACTTTCTTAAGAAGATGTGGTTTTATGAACTGGGAGGAAGGTTACCTTATTTATCTTTCAGAGGCCTTTCTTAAGGAAAAACAGTGGTTACGTTGTATTTGCCATTGGTTTTCTTCTTTCTCTTTCCTTTAAAGAAATATCTGTGGGGATTTTCCGAAAGAGTTTAAGGGACTGTGAAATATAGTTTTTTTTCTCTCTCTCCAACCCTGCCCCTCTTCCCCCCAACCAAAGCATTACTTGGCTGGAATGCCTGTGCTTTGAAGGGAGTCTTTGAGCGTGTTTGGTTTTTTTCCATGAGCCCTGGGGATTTGTGGTGAGGAACAGTGACCCTGGTGGAAATTCAACTCTTAACAGAGGAGAGCAGCTATTCTTGTCATGCACATAAAATATTCTGTGTTGGTACCTCATTAGGCTGAAATAGTACCATCATAAAAAAAAATTTCTGTAGTCATGTAATTCTCATGACCTGTTACTAAGGTTGGGAAAGCTGTGTAGGTGATCTGTTCTCTACAGGAAAACATATTTTGGAGAATGTTCTAAGCAGTAGAAATCTTTAGTATATAGACAGAATGGAAAAGTCAGTTTTATTGAACCTTATTTGAGCCCAGATTTGAACTAGATGTCGATAGGATGATTTTCAGGAAACAAGGGAACATGCAAGATCATTGAAGTGATTGTAAATATTAGTTAAAATTCTATTGCAAAAGATTACTTAGGTGGTTTCACATGTGCTGGTTAGCTTTTTTTTCCCCCTCTCTTTAAGCTGTATGTGTGTGTGTGTGTGTGTAGGCATAGATATTTACTGTTCTACTCTTTTTATTTTTTGGTGTGCCTTACTTGCTTAATAATAAATAGTCAGTTTAGTATTTGAGAGGTGAATCGGTGTGAAATTTTAATACATATTTACTGTGGAAATGATGGTTGTGGACTGAGAAATCTAAGCTAGATAGACGTAGTCCTTTCACTTTTCCTTGCTCTACCCCTGGATTTACATAGGTCAAGTGTGGGAGGCAGGTAGTCCCAGGTAGCTCTCTGGCTTTGACATTCGTGCCTTTTCACAACCAAACACCTGAGACTTATTTATATTCTGTGAACCTCCTCTGTCAGAAGCTTGTTCTCCCAGCCTAGCCAATAATAGGAATTGTTTGTGTGTGTGCCCTCTTGGCAGTTAAGATTAAAGTTTGCATTGGCACAACCTTATACCGATTTTGAGATCTGTCCACTTAAAAAAGCAAAAAAAAAATCAGTTTTGTTTGTCACAGTCATTAAGATCAAGGCGTAAAGCAGGAGAATAACATTTCGTAGGTGAATATTTTCAAATAAACTTTTTTGGGTGGGTGGGTGGCAGGCTAATTATTATGATTTCTGTCCAGTTCATCAATCTCAGTATTGAATTATGTAACATTCTTTTTCCTGAAGATCAGAACAAAGCACACTGACAAGCACATTGATAATGACATTTCTGATAGAGCAGAGAAATCCAGTAAAAAAATATGACTTTCTGTCTCTTAACTGGCACAACTTAGAAAAATCCCATGATTAAAAAATATTATCTGGTGAGATCATCTTCTCTAATTCCATTGTTTGAATGTTTGCACATTTGTCTCATGTCGTGTTCTGATTAAGATTTTGGTGTAGGATATTTATGTGAAAAAGGCTTTAATGTGAATTGATTGGTTTTCTTGCTCCTTATGGGTGAGTCTTGCGATTTACATTAGTTCAGTAATTACATAGATGTCGACATATGCTTTTATTTTGAAAGTCAGGTTTTAGGCTCAGCCTCTCAGAGTTCCTAACTCTGGCTACGTGTCAGAACCACCCTTTGGGATTCCGACTCGTCACGTGGGGTGGGGTCCCGGCGTCTGGAGTTTTAACAAGCTCTGCAGTTACTCTGTTTAGTGCCATTGATTTATGGACAAAGGAAGCAGGTTTAAGACTCTTGGAACCAAACTGAAAGTGGTCTGTGCCTTTCAGAGGAGAAAGGAGAGCTACAGTCCAATATTGAAGATTATTTCTGCTTACAACCTCTTCTTTTTCAATAATTTTAAGAGGTAGTGGATTTTGTGGTTTTGGACTTTTTTTCTTTTGCCTTATATTCTTGTGCTGAGCAAAGGTTAAAATTGTATAAAGAGAGCAGGAGAGTGATGAAACTTCGGTGCATTTCTTATTGTGGACTGTTGAACTGGAAGATCCTACCAAAATATTCAGCCTTGAAATATTTCTTCTTGGAGCACCTTGGTCTTCAGTTTGGTGCATTTAATCTCCTCCTGCTGCAAAGTGAGAGTAGAAACCTGAATTCTTTCATGGGATACTCTGAACTTATCATAAAAATGTATTGTCTGTTTTTTCTAAGAAACATTTCCAAGACAGATATGGTTTGACTCATGGTGAGGAAAAATCCCACATCCATCCTTTATGTTGATTTTCTTTCTTTTTACTTAAGTTATAATTTATTCATACAGTGGAATTATTTGCAATGAAAAATCACAAGTTCTTTCTGTATTCATATGAGATGGTCTCTAAGATATTTTATAAAGTGCAAGAACATAGTAACTTGATGCTAGTTTTCTTATCTTCTTTAAGGTTAATAAGGTATTACAATTGTATTTGCCTCTTTGTTTTTGTAATTGTATTTATTTTTAAAATAATCTTTATGTTTTTATTGAGGCATGTTTGATGTACAGTAATACAACCTGTTATGGGAGTGCAACATAATATTCACAATTTTTAAAGGTTATACGCCATTTATAGTTATTATAAATTATTAACTCTATTCTGCATGTTGTGAAATATATTCTTGTAGCTTATTTTATGCTTAGTAGTTTGCACCTCTTACTCCCCTCCCCTTATGGTGCCCCTCCCCTTGCCCTTCCCCTCACCCTTCTCCCCACTGGTAGCCACTAGTATGTTCTTTATGTCCACGAGTCTGCTACTTTTTTCTCATATTCACTAGTTCGTTGTATTTTTAAGATTCCACATGTGATAACGTATAGTATTTATCTTTCTCTGTCTCATTTATTTCCCTTGGACCATAATGCCCTCCAAGTCTGAGGTTAACTTGTCAGATAATTGAATTGTCTTAAAAGATAATCAAATACGTCAACTGCAGTTTAAGCTGCTGAAAGGAGTTTACGTTTGTAGAGGAAACCAAGGATCAACCCCCCTGTATTAGTTTCTATGGCTTCTGTAACAAAATGATCACCCGTTTTATGGTTTAAAACAATAGAAGTCTGTAGTTTCCCAGTTCTGGAGGCTAGAAGCCCAAGACAGAGGTGTCAGCAGGGCCTTATTCCTTCTGAAGTTTCTAGGAAAGAATTCCCCTTGCTGCTGTCAGCTTCTGGTGGTTCCCGGTTTTGCTGGCTTGTGGCAGCATCCCTCTAATTTCTGCCTCTTTTTCTAAAAATTGGAGTAGAGTTGCTTTACACTGCTGTGTCAGTTTCTGCTGGACCACAAAGAAGAACCATCCATATGTATACATACATTGGGCTTCCCAGGTGGCTCAGTGGTAAAGAATCCTCCTTCCAATGCAGGAGACACAGGTTTGGTTGGGAAGATTCTCTGGAGAAGGAAATGGCAGCCCACTCCAGTATTCTTGCCTGGGAAATCCCATGGACAGTGGAGCCTAGGGGGCTACATCCATAGCGTTGCAAAAAGTCAGACAGGACTGAGTGACTGAGCATGCATGCATACATACATCCCCTCCTTCTTGGATTTCCTTCCAGTTTAGGGGACCACAGAGCACCAAGTAGAGTTCCCTGTGCTATACAGTGCTAACCCTGTAAAGGTTTAGTCGCTAAGTCGTGTCTGACCCTTGCTTCCTCAGACTGTAGCCTGCCAGGATCTTCTGTCCATGAGATTTTTCCAGGCAAGAATACTGGAGTGGATTGTCATTTCCTTCTCCAGGGGATCTTCCCAACCCAGGGACTGAATCCTGGACTCCTGCATTGCAGGCAGATTCTTTACCAACTGAGATACCGGTGAAATGGATTCCTATCCTTGTGGAATGGTCTGCCTCTTTCTTTCATCTCTTTCTATTTTTTGTGTACAGGGCCATGTTCGGATTTTACTCAGGGAATTCTTAAGTTTGCAAGAAACATGACCCCTTATCAAAATACTGTCTTTTAAAATGTAAGTCTGACTTAGAGCTGGGAGAGTGACTGAGTCTTATTTGGTCCTGGGCCATATCCAGAAGCCGCTTCCTGGGATGCTCTGAGATAAAACTCCAGGTACACTCTATTTGATACTTCCCTGATAGCTCAGTTGGTAAAGAATCTGCCTGCAAAGCAGGAGACCCTGGTTCAATTCCTAAGTTAGGAAGATCCCAGAGAAGGGATAGGCTACCCACTCTAGTATTCTTGGGCTTCCCTTGTGGCTCATCTGGTAAAGAACTGCCTGCAATGTGGGAGACCTGGGTTTGATCCCTGAGTTGGGAAAAATGCCCTGAAAAAGGGAAAGGCTACCCACTCCAGTATTCTGACCTAGAAAATTCCATGGACTATACAGTCCATGGGGTCTCAAAGAGTCAGACACAACAGCAATTTTCACTTTATACGCTATTTACTTTACTATCCTTATAGTCCCTTTGTAAGGTGTTTAGAAAATGTTACACTGCGGAATGTAAAGCTATTTATTTTTCTGCTTTTACTTATAGTATCTGTGGTCAGTTCTATAACATCAGTTCAGCTCAGTTCAGTTCAGTTGCTCAGTCGTGTCCAACTCTTTGCGGCCCCATGAATTGCAGCATGCCAGGCCTCCCTGTCCATCACCAACTCCCAGAGTTTACTCAAACTCATGTCCATCGAATTGGTGATGCCATGCAGCTATCTCATCCTCTGTCGTCCCCTTGTCCTCCTGCCCCCCTGCCCCCAATCCCTCCCAGCATCAAGGTATTTTCCAATGAGTCAACTCTTCGTATGAGGTGGCCAAAGTATTGGAATTTCAGCCTCAGCATCAGTCCTTCCAATGAACACACAGGACTGATCTTTAGAATGGACTGGTTGGATCTCCTTGCAGTCCAAGGGACTTTCAAGAGTCTTCTCCAACACCACAGTTCAAAAGCATCAATTCTGTGGTGCTCAGCTTTCTTCACAGTCCAACTCTCATCTATACATGACTGCAGGAAAAACCATAGCCTTGACTAGACGGACGTTTGTTGACAAAGTAATGTCTCTGATTTTCAATATGCTATCTAGGTTGGTCATAACTTTCCTTCCAAGGAGTAAGTGTCTTTTCATTTCATGGCTGCAATCACCATCTGCAGTGATTTTGGAGCCCCCCCAAAATAAAGTCTGACACTGTTCCCACTTTTTCCCCATCTATTTGTCATGACGTGATGGGACCAGATGCCATGATCTTCGTTTTCTGAATGTTGAGCTTTAAGCCAATTTTTCACTCTCCTCTTTCACTTTCATCAAAAAGAGACTCTTAATTATATATTAAATACCATTATAATACTGTGTCTCAAGAAAAAAAAAATCAGAGTGACTTGAATTATTGTAACTTGCATGTGCTTTTTCAAGAGATGTAGCCTGTTAGAAGATCGAAGGGTGTTGGTATTTGGAGAATGCACACATATGCTTACTGTCTGTCTGAGGCTGTCCTTTTGGAGCATCTGGTGTAGCACAGATCTTACTCTGGGGACCTGGCATCAAGGCAGATTGCTCAGAGAGGGGAACTCATTTGCATGCATGTTTCAATGGAACATTTAGGGACGTCTGATGCTGACCTATCTTTTTATGTCTCCCTCTCTCCAAAATATACCCTGTGAGGGAGGCGCACGGTGCTTGTGAGGATGGCCCGTGGCCCTTTTCCTGTCTTTGGGACGTGGCTTGCTTTGTTTTCTCTGCTTGATTATTCTTCCCTTCCCACCCCTTGGTTTTGAAACCTCCATCTTTCAAACATCAGCATAAATGCCACAAAGCATTCTATTCTTTGATCGATCACAGAGCCACAATCAATCTTCTGCCCTCTTTTTCACTCTTTATTTCTATTTTTGGCTCCTCTTGCTTGTGGATGAGCATGTGCTTTCCTAACTTGACCTTCTGATACAGCCTTTAGCTTGGTCTCCACACACAGTAAGTGCTCAGTAAGGGCTCGCCATGCTCTTTAATGGTTTAAAATAATCAGACTTGCTGATATACATACCTTATTCACTCAGCAGATACTTGTCATTCATTCAGTTGTCGCTAGATGAAGGGCCCAGAGGTGAGCAAGACATTGGTCTCTGCTTCATTCAGTTATTCTCAGGCTGGTTGGGAAGAGAGGAGTGAGGAGACAACCCTGCACGAACCCAAAGCTGGGGAGTCGGGGGAGGAGGAAGGACATGTCTTACTTCATTAGAAAGAGAGAGCCCTAAGAGGAAGGGAGTTGAGGTGTGCCTTGAGGGGTACATAGGAGGTAGCTGTGTGGCTGTGACGGGAGGGCATTCCAAGGTGATGGGAAGGAACAGTGCGTTTTGAGCCTGCAGCTGCTAGGTGAGTGTGGCTGGGGTGTTGGAGATGAGGAGAGAGGTTGGGACTACATTTTGAAAGCAGACTAAGAGGTTTGATCTTTTCCCTGTTGGGAGCTACTATAGGATTTTAAGTGGGTTAATGATGGAGTAAGTATTGTTTTTCAAAAAGATAACTTGGTGGACAGTATGAATGATAAATTTCAAAGGGAGCAGAGTTGAAGGGAGGAAGGGAGCAGATAAGTTGTGAAAATAACGTTAGAGATCATGGGAGCTTGGACCATAGTGGTACGAGAGTAGGGGAGTAGGGGAGAGGATTTGAAAGATGGTTTGCAGTTAGTAACAACATGTATAAAGCTATAATGTAAACCACTTCAAGGGATTTGTTTTATATTCTTCAATCTGATAGATAGCTTTTCACATTATAATTCATATATATATATTTCAATCAGATGTATAGTTTTAAAAATTATGTTATAAATCACGTAACAGCCCTTTTAGTATTTGCTCTTCCTCCAGAATTAATATTCTTAACTTGATTAATTTCTACATTTTAAAGGTAGCATTTACTCCTTAATTACATTAACAATTGCTGTTTTTCTAAAGTAGCGCTCTTGATCGGCTTGTTCAGGTGACTTTGAACTGAACTGTTTTAATAGCATTTGTAATTTTTTTCTATATGTATATTCTGAAAGAAATGTCATGCTTTAGGAAAAAAGTAGGTTGATTAAAATGAGAAAAAAGATAATATAAAAGATCTTTGAAAAGGAGGCAAAGAAAGGTGATATTAATTTTATCTTGAAGGGAATAGTCTTGGACAGCTGAAAGAAAATTTATGTGTGAAAAGAGCCTGGAAAACTATTTCAGGGAAACTTAACTGAAGAATAGAATGTTTCATGTGCGGATAGTGTCATCCTATATTACTGATTTCACTTTCAACAGATAAGATAGAGTAAATGGAAATTAAAAACAAATCAAGAACACATGTTGAGAAATACCTCTCATTTAGAAAATAATTAAGTGGTGGAAAGGTCATTGGAGTTCAGTCAATAAAACAGGGATGCTCAAAAATCATAATTATTCAGGTAACAGATGCGTTTCCTAATGTGATGCTCTGTTGCAGAGGTTTGAGGAATAGAAGAAAGAAGTTACTATTGTCATATTGCTTTTTCTCTTGAGTTCTGTCTTTCAAATCCTAATATTCAGTGGGCTAACTTTAAATTCTAATATAGAAGCTGATATTTCAGAACGGTCATTCTCTTGACCTTTAAGGAAAACCAGAAGCACTAGGTTGAAAATTCTGTGTTGTTGGGTTGTACATTGTGGTTTCTGAGGTTTTGACTTGGCCAGTTTAATTGTCTCTTGAGGTTGTGAATCTGGCTTCAAGATTCAGCTCTGTTTTCTATTACGGAGATTGTTAGGGAAGGACTTAATTGTCTGTCTCTACCTACCTATCTATCTATTCATCCATCTGTCCTTCTAATCAACCATCCATCCATCCTACCTGTAAGAGACATTTTGACTAGCATGTTGTCGCCTACTATATGTCAAGCACTTGGATCGGCATAGGGTGACTAAGACATAGTTCCAGAGGTCAGTTAATCTTTTGCCCGGAGAGGGCGATTGCACAGGCTTTTAAGTAAACAGATTGAATAGGCAATTAGATTTTTAAGAAGTGAAACTGCATAGGTTGCTGTGTGAGCTCCCTGGAAGAGTAGCTGATGTCTAAGGGTCTCAGGAAAGGTTTCTTTCTTGAGGAGAGGTGTTTAAATTAAGATCAGAAGAGTGAATACAAGTGAGACAAAAAGTGGGCAGAGGGAGATGAGGAGGGCTATTGAAACAAAGGGAATCAATGACATGCCAGAGGTTTGGAGGTTAAAACCGCAGATCGCTCAGTGTGGCTGAAGTGGGGTTGAGAAGTAAAAGTAAAGGCTGAGAAGTTAAGCTGAGACCAGTTGTTGAAGTCTTATAAGCCATGGTTGGGAGTTTGGGTTGTATCCTGAGTAACTCTGAAAGGATTAGAAGTTTTTTTTTTGTTTTGTACTGGGGTATAGCCGATTAACGGAGAAGGAAATGGCAACCCACTCCAGTGTTCTTGCCTGGAGAATCCCAGGGACGGCAGAGCCTGGTGGGCTGCTGTCTGTGGGGTCTCTCAGAGTCGGACACGACTGAAGCGACTTAGCAGCAGCAGCAGCAGCATAGCCGATTAACAAGCAGTGTTGTGATAGTTTCAGGTGAACAGAGAAGGGACTCAATACGCATATATGTATCCATTCTTCCCCAAAGTCCCCTCCGATCCAGGCTATCACATAACACTGAGCTGTTTACAATAGCAAAAGACACGGATGCAACCAAAATGTCCATCACAGGGGGATGGATAAAGAAGACGTGGTACATATATACAATGGAATATTCAGTTCAATTCAGTCACTTAGTCATGCTCAACTCTTTGTGACCCCGTGGACTGCAGCACGCCAGGCCTCCCTGTCCATCACCAACTCCCGGAACTTGCTCAAACTCATGTCCATTGAATCTGTGATGCCATCCAACCATCTCATCCTCTGTCGTTCCCTTCTCCTCCCACCTTCAATACCACTCAGTTATTAAAAAGAATGAAATAATGCCATTTGTGGTATCATGGATGGACCTAGAGAGTGTCATACTTAGGGAAGCAAGTCAGACAGAGAAGGAGAAATATTGTGTGACATCACTTATTCATGGAATCTAAAAAGAAATGATACAAATGAACTTACTTATTGAGCAGAAACAGACTCAAAGACTTGCAGAGCAAACTTACGATTCCTGGTGAGTGCGGAGGATAGTGGATAGGGATACTTAGGGAGTTAGGGATGGACATGTACACACTACTTTGTTTAAAATGGGTAACCAACAAGGACCTACTGTATAGCACATGGAACTCTGAAAGGATTTTTTTTTTTAATTTAAACTTTAACACTATCTTAAAAAGTAATGAAGCAGTCCATACCAAAAAAATGTGGAAATAATATACTAGATATGAGAACAGTTCCTGAAATAAATGAGGGAAGAAGGTTTGAGTGTGGGGAAAATCTGAACTTCAGTTCAGTTACAGCAGGGGTACCATCTGACTCCTTAGAGAGCCCTGAAGCTGGGGTGGCTCCTCAGAGGTTTCCCCAAGTGAGACCACAGGGTTGAGCTTTGGGACCCATGTCTTGGCCTGTGCACCAGCTTTAGGCTGACCCCGGGAAGGAGGAGAGGTGCAAGTCTGGCCAAGTCAACTGCCCTGGGCCAGCTGCCATTCCTGGAGCTATGCAGAACTGTGACTTAGTGCCAGGACTTTGAGCTGCTGGAAGAATGAATGGTGTCATACAGCCTAGCATCCCTTCAGTGATACACACCGTACCATTCTCCTGTTGTCTGTTTGTGGGTTTGAAATAGTTCCTATTTTTTCAAACCTCAGCATTAAAAAAAAAGTTGTCCAGTTTCCAGAATTTCCCAAATTCCTCCTGTCACAGGTAAAGAATGAGGGGTATTGTTGGCCTGAACTAAGGAGTGGTGATTGGGATAAGAAGAGGGGAGAGTTGGAAAGCTTTAGGCAAGAGATAGACAGAATGGGATGGAGTCGTGGGGAAGGAGTCTGCTTTCTGCTTTCAACACGTGGCAGGAGTTGTCTTTCTGTTAAGGTTTCGGGGAGAGAGAGATTGTTGAGTGTTAGTGTTATTTACTCAGTCATGTCCAGGCCCCTCTGTCCATGGAATTCTCCAGGCAAGATTACTGACTAGATTGAGTTGCCATTCCCTTCTCCAGGGAATCTTCCTGGCCCAGAGATCAAACCCAGGTCTTCTGCATTGTAGGCAGATTCTTTACCTTCTGAGTCATTTTAGGGGAGACAGATGATTAGGGGATGTATTCTTTCTTTCTGTCCTTCTGTCTGTCTGTCTGTTTGCTTATCTACGCATTATCTACATCTCCTAGGAGCATGGCCCTGACTAGGATCACATCCTTGAAAACTGACAGCTGGAATCTTGACTATTTTCCTCGGTATCCATGGAACTCTTTTAAACACATCCTTAAAATTTTTCAAATTTTGTGAAGAACTGTTTTATTTCTCTTCATATTGTCTAAGATTTTTGACTGACCCTAGAATGAGCATCTGGAAAAAGGGTAATTTAAGACATGGTAGATGATGGCAGTGGAAAATGAGGAATTAAGAAGCGATTTTTGATTTTTAATATTTTTAGCAGATATTGGTAGTTAACTCCTTGGGAGTAAACTCCAAGAGTCATAGGAAACCAACTTGCAGATATTTTAGCTGACTTGGTTAGCTTGGGGAAGGAGTGGAGAGGGTTTTTAAGAAATGCTTGTAATGTGTCCAAAATTTTTACTAATATGCCTCTGCATGTTTTCTGGGAAAAAGGTGTGAACAGTTTTAATTTTTTTTCTCAAAAGAGGCCTATGATCTGCCAGAAACTTACGTCTTATTAGTCTCTGGTAGGGTTTCAGTCTTTTCTGTGGGAACTAAACTGGCGGTCTGACACTCTGACATGAATTTGGGGACCCACACTATTGCCCCAGGTCAAATTCTGGGCCGTCTGTCACCTCTGTTGTCTCAGGGCCATTCAGACAAAAGACCTGATTGCCAGGAGGAGGGCCAGTAGACACAAAGCTTGAAGGGCAAAATTTCAGATAATGTTTGACCCCAGTTTTGCATATAATGAATTTTTATTTGTTGATGAATCTTTCCCTTTTGTTGCTAAAAGTAGCAAATAATCAGACAAATTGCTAATTAATAATCTGGCTCAGATCTTTTTTTTTAAATTAGTAGAACTTGTGCTTCATCAAGCTCAGGTGGAGTGGGTATCACAATGCTTCATTTTTTTAAACATCAAACAATTTTTGCAAATGATGACATATTTGTCACTTGAAAATGGGCCAGCAGTCTCTCTTGTACTCTTGGAGTAAGAGTAGTGGTCCTCACATGAGAACCCCACTTCCTGATGGCCTTTCTGATATCTCCTTTCTTCCACCCTCTCTCTTTTTTTTTTGGAGAGATCAGGTCATGTATCCTTTGCTTCTCATGCCACGTGCTGACCAGACCTTGCCACCCCCCCACCCCAGCTTAAGTCTCATATCATTGAATCGCATCACCCACTAAATGTCATTGTTGGGATATCACTCTGTCCCCCCATCACTCCCTCTCATTTCTCAGTCATTTTACCTCTTGGTTCACTGTTCAGTTCAGTTCAGTTGCTCAGTCGTGCCTGACTCTTTGCGACCCCATGAATTGCAGCACGCCAGGGCTCCCTGTCCATCATCATCTTCCGGAGTTCACTCAGACTCACATCCATAAAGTCAGTGATGCCATCCAGCCATCTCACCCTCTGTCGTCCCCTTCTCCTCCTGCCCCCAGTCCCTCCCAGCATCAGAGTCTTTTCCAGTGAGTCAACTCTTCACATGAAGTGGCCAAAGTACTGGAGTTTCAGCTTTAGCATCATTCTTTCCAAAGAATTCCCAGGGTTGATCTCCTTCAGAATGGACTGGTTGGATCTCCTTGTAGTCCAAGGGACTCTCGAGAGTGGTTCACTGTTAGTTAAAAAATCACTCTTTTAAAAACAAACTTATGGCTACCAAAGAAGAAAGGATCAGGGAGAGATAAATTAGGAGGTTGAGATTAACATATATAACTACTCTGTATAAAACAGATGACCAACAAAGACCTACTATATGGCACAGGGAGATCAAACTAGTTAATTCTAAAGGGAGTCAACCCTGAATAATTCACTGGGAGGACTGTTGCTGAAGCTGGATCTCTAATACTTTGGCTACTGGATATGAAGAGCTCACTGTTTGGAAAAGACCCTAATGCTGGGAAAGATTGAAAGCAAAAGGAAAAGGGGGTGCCAGAGGATGAGATGGTTAGATAGCATCACTGACTTAATAGACATGAATTTGAACAAGCTCTAGGAGATTAGTGGAGGCAGAGGAGCCTGACGTGCTGTAGTCCTTGGGGTCACAAAGAGCTGGACACGACTTACTGACTGAACAACAACAAATGGCACAGGGAACTCTACTCAGCATTTTGTAGAAAGTAAAATGTATATCTGAATCACTGTGCTGTACACCTGAAACTAACATGATACTGTAAACCAACTATACTTGAGTAAAAAAATTTAAAAAAGATACTCTTGTTTTAGTGATTTTAATGTAAATATAGATGATTCTTTCAAACACTATACTCTCAGTTTTTGAGTTTCTCTAATGATCTTGTCTTTCACCTCAGTGCTTACATCCTGGCCAAACCATAGCCTCATTTAGGACGGCAGGTCCTCCACAGTCTGAATTTCGAGTGTCACACTTTCTGGCTCACTGCCTCTCATGTTGTAAGTTGAGCCGTTTCTGCTCCAGCAGGGTCAAGAGTCTGTCATTCAACTATCACTATGCTGCTGCCTATTCCTTTGCTCTTTACTGAGATTAATCAAATCACTCCTTTCTCATGCCTTCAGTTCCCTTGACATTCTTGCTTTGTCATAACTGTCAAACCCCGCCCCTGGTTAATCTAAGCCTCTGCCTATTCTCTAGCAGTCCCCATGCAGAGACCATGGCTGGAAAAAGACACACCTTTCATTCCTTGCCTTAGTGTAATTTAAAATCATGTACGAGACCTTGATGCTACTTGGCACTCATCTTCCACTGCTCTGCACGATTATTTCATACCACCTCCTCTTTTCTGAAATATTCACCCCTTCCTTCCTATTTTGATTCTTAGCTGATGACTTTGCCTACTGTTGTCCTAAGAAAACCGAAGTCAACCGAAGAGGAATCCATAAGTTCTGACAATCCATCTACTTCTGACCACTCCTGCTCAAGGCCATCCCCACCATATAATGGTATCCCATCCTCTCTTGCTCAGTTCAGTTCAGTCACTCAGTTGTGTCCAACTCTGCAACCCCATGAATCACAGCATGCCAGGCTTCCCTGTCCATCACCAACTCCCAGAGTTCACCTGAAATCATGTGCATGATTTCAAGTCGGTGGTGCCATCCAGCCATCTCATCCTCTGTCATCTCCTTCTCCTCCTGCCCCCAATCCTTCCCAGCATCAAGGTCTTTTCCAGTGAGGTGGCCAAACGATTAGAGTTTCAGCTTCAGCATCAGTCCTTTCAATGAACACACAGGACTGATCTCCTTTAGGATGGATTGGTTGGATCTCCTTGCAGTCCAAGGGACTCTCAAGAGTCTTCTCCAACATCACAGTTCAAAAGCATCAATTGTTTGGTGCTCAGCTTTCTTCACAGTCCAACCCTCATGTCCACACATGACCACTGAAAAAACCATAGCCTTGACTAGATGGACGTTTGTTGGCAAAATAATAACTCTGCTTTTGAATATGCTATCTAGGTTGGTCATAAATTTTCTTCCATTTCTTCCTTCTTCCACTTCTTCTTTCATTTCATGGCTGCAATCACCATCTGCAGTGATTTTGGAGCCTCCCCCAAAATAAAGTCTGACACTGTTTCCACTGTTTTCCCATCTATTTGTCATGAAGTGATGGGACCAGATGCCATGATCTTTGTTTTCTGAATGTTATTTCATGGCTGCAATCACCATCTGCAGTGATTTTGGAGCCTCCCCCAAAATAAAGTCTGACACTGTTTCCACTGTTTTCCCATCTATTTGTCATGAAGTGATGGGACCAGATGCCATGATCTTTGTTTTCTGAATGTTGAGCTTTAAGCCAACTTTTTCACTCTCCTCTTCCACTTTCATCAAGAGGCTTTTTAGTTCCTCTTCACTTTCTGCCATAATGGTGGTGTCATCTGCATATCTGAGGTTAGTGATATTTCTCTTGGAAATCTTGATTTCAGCTTGTGTTTCTTCCAGCCCAGCGTTTTTCATGATGTACTCTGCATATAAGTTAAATAAGCAGGGTGACAATATACAGCCTTGATGTACTCCTTTTCCTATTTGGAACCAATCTGTTGTTCCATGTCCAGTTCTAACTGTTGCTTCCTGACCTGCATACAGATTTCTCAAGAGGCAGGTCAGGTAATCTGATATTCCCATCTCTTTCAGAATTGTCCACAGTTTATTGTGCTCCACACAGTCAAAGGCTTTGGCATAGTCAAGAAAGCAGAAATAGATGTTTTTCTGGAACTCTCTTGCTTTTTCCATGATCCAGCGGATGTTGGCAATTTGATCTCTGGTTCCTCTGCCTTTTGTAAAACCAGCTTGAACATCTGGAAGTTCACGGTTCACGTACTGCTCACTCGAGGATATCTTCAGTGTACCTTCTGCGTCCTTACTATTTTCCTTTCTAGCGGATTTTTTCCATCAGCATATGAACTACTACTTTTATTCTGTAAAAATATCTTTCACTCTTGATTTTCCACCTCTCTTCACCTGTCATCTTATTTCTTTGTTCCCCTTTATAAAAAGACTTCCTCTGAAGAGGTTTTTATACACAGTCGCAAGTCCTCTCCTTTTATTCTTTCCTGAACCACTTTAATGGCACTTAAGTGCATAGTTTCCACCATGCGACTGAAACTGCACTTGGCAAAGTTACTGGAGACTTCCCTGTTGCTCCACCTGCCAGTCAGTTTCCAGTTCTCATTTTGCTCCATCTCTCAGCAGTGTCCACACAGTCCGTCGTTTGTTCCTCCATGAAACACTTTCTTTACTTCTCTTCAGGGTGCACCATACTCTTCTCAGTTTCCCTCTCCTTTCCCTTTGCTGATTCTTCTTCCTCACATTGGAGGATCCACGGTATAGTCCTTGGACCTCTTCATTATTACCACTCACTCCCTCTGTCATCCTTCAGTCTTGCTTTAAATACCATCTGAACCCTGGACTCACATTTCTGTCTGTGGCCCCAACATTTGCCCCTGAGCTTCATACTTATATTAACAGATGCCTGCTTGGCATCGCCACTTACATGCCCAGATCTGAACTCCTCATCTCCCCAAGCCACACCTGACCCCACAGTTTTGCCCATCTTTCCTAAATGCAGTCTGGTTTTTCCAGTTGCTCAGGGCGAAGGCTGAAAATTCTGGAGTCATTTCTGTGGTCCCTTCTTTCTCCTGTAACCACATCCAGTCCATCAGGAAATCCTGTTGGCTCTATTTTTCTGGTACTCTTCCTACCGAATCCTAGGCCAGTGTTAGCATCTCCACTGCCGCCGGCGTGGGCAAGGCCACCATGACATGTGCCTGGATTTCTGCAGGCGTTCTCCCCACTCCCTGGTCTCCCTGCTTCCCTCCTTGTCCCACTGAGGCTGGTCTGAACAGCAGCTGAGTGAGCCTGTTAAAAACAGAAGTTTTAAGCTTCTGTTAGAGGTATAAAAACAGGATTATGTCATTCTGCATCCGCAGGTCTGCAGCTACTTCCCATTTTACTTATTGAAAAAGCCAAAGACCTGACAGTGACCTGCAGGCCCTGGGTGATCTGGCTTTATCTCCCCTTGACCTCTTGCTCCTTGTACACGGCCAGTGGCCTCCCAGTTCAGGGTCTTTGCACTGGGGGCCCTGCCTGGAGTACTCTTCCCAATTCTCTGTGACTGATTAGAGCTGTAAACCCTCCTTTCTGAAGCACTCTCCACCCACTTTAAAGTGAAAGTGAAGTCGCTCAGTCCTGTTCGACTCTTTGCGACCCCATGGACTGTAGCCTACCACGCTCCTCTATCCATGGGATTCTCCAGGCAAGAGTACGGGAGTGGGTTGCCATTTCCTTCTCCAGAGGGTCTTCCTGACCCAGGGATCGAACCCAGGTCTCCCACATTGTAAGCAGACACTTTACCGTCTGAGCCACCCACTTTATCTGGCTTAATTTTCTCCTGTAACACTTCTCACCCACTAGCACAGTCTACGGAGAAGGCACTGGCACCCCATTCCAGTACTCTTGCCTGGAAAATCCCATGAATGGAGGAGCCTGGTGGGCTACAGTCCATGGGGTCACTCAGAGTTGGACACGACTGAAGCGACTTAGCAGCAGCAGCAGCAGCAGCAGCACAGTCTACAGTTTGTGTGCTATGCTGACATGCGTCTCTTCCCACTAGAGTGTAAACTCCACGAGGGTAGGTCTTTTGCCTGAGTTCAGTTGCTAGTATCTAGAACAGTACCTGACACACAGTGTGTGTTCACTGTGCATGTGTGCTCAGCCAGCCAGTCATGTCTTGAAACCCTATGGACTGTACCTTCCTAGGTTTTTCTGTCCGTGGGATTTCCCAGGCAAGAATACTGGAGTGGTTTGCCATTTCCTACTCCAGGGGATCTTCCTGACCCAGGGATCAAACCTGCATCTCCTGCATTGCAGGCAGAATCTTTACCACTGAGCCACCAGGGAAGCCCTTGTGTTCAATAAATAAAGGCTATCTGTTGCTTTCAATAAATGTGTAGTCCCTGAGATAAATATCAGTTTACTCTTTATTATATCTTTATTGTAGTGATCGAGTAGCTCCATGTTAGCCTATGACTATTTCCCAGTTGCTGGTTGGCAAACAGCTTTATGTTTTCAGCACTCAGACATGAAATGAGAAGACTAAGGCCAATGTAATGTACATGTTTGTTCAGTTCAGTTCAGTTCAGTCGCTCAGTCGTGTCTGACTCTTTTTGACCCCATGAATCGCAGCACGCCAGGCCTCCCTGTTCATCACTGTCTCCCAGAGTTCACCCAGACTCATGTCTATCGAGTCTGTGATGCCATCCAGCCATCTCATCCTCTGTCGTCCCCTCTCCTCCTGCCCCCAATCCTCCCCAGCATCAGAGTCTTTTCCAATGAGTCAACTCTTCTCATGAGGTGGCCAAAGTACTGGAGTTTCAGCTTTAGCGTCATTCCTTCCAAAGAACACTCAGAGTTAATCACCTTCAGAATGGAGTGGTTGGATCTCCTTGCAGTCCAGTAGTGTAAGGTTATCAACTGCCTTTTCTTTTCCAAGACTATCATTTATCCTGAGAGTGCATTAACTTTTTATTTGGTACAAAAATGCCCATTTAATGAAATGATCATGGTAATTTTTCTATGAGATGAATTTTGGCAGTAGGAAACTTTCTTCAGATTAGGGACTCCAAAAGGATCCAGGTATAGTATAGGGTTCCTGAAAGTAAGGATGCTCACTTTGTTAACTGTGTTAGCTTTCCTCCCTCCTTTTTTTTTTTTTTTTTTTTAAGATGTTGTAAGTCTTTGTGAAAACAAGTCTTAGCTAGAGGCCTGTTTTAGGACTGTGACAATGCATTGCTATTCTCTTTAATGCAAGCTGACAGGTAGAGGGTAGCTTTGGGAAATGGGAGTGGTAGGAAGCCCACCTCAGGCCCCTGAGAGTCCTTTATAGTTTTTGGAACTTAAAATCACTGCTTAAGTTGATAAATTCTAGAAAATCTGGGCACGCTATTAAAAAGAAAGATCTTACTTTAGTCTCAGAGAGGAGTAAGGGTCTAGTTTTGTTCTTCAAATAACCAGGTATGTGACCTTGAATTAACTAGTCAGTTTCTCTGCACAGTTAATTGATTTGTTTGTAGGGTAAGAATCAGCTCTAAGCCAATTTGTTTGTGGGCTAGATGATTTTACATAGGTTGCTTTAGGAGCTCCAGAGAACCAATTGTTCAAAATGAATTGGGCTTCCCTGGTGGCTCATGCCTCCTTATGCAGGAGACAGGGTTCGATCCTTGAGTTAGGAAGATCCCCTGGAGAAGGGATTAGCAACCCACTCCAATATTGTTGCCTGGGAAATTCCAGGGATGTAAGAGTCTGGCGGGCTATATAGTCTGTGGGTCACTACACGCCTTAGCGATTAAATAACATCAACAGCAATGATCTAAGCTGTGCTAGGGAAGCAGTGCGTTCTGTTACATTCTTCCTCATTGCTTCCTCAGTTTTGTCTGCATTGATCTTGTGACTATCCCAAATATCTCTATCCCTGGATTCTTATAGGCAGTATTGTTGTTGGGATTATAGAAAGGATTATATGATAGCATTTGGGCTAAGCATTTAATGTCTCAATAGGATTAAGGATGAAGTATAGCATATTATTATTTCATACAATGTTTGAAAAGCAGAATATGAAAATCCTGCAGCACTTAAAATTTTTAAGTGTTGGGATTGGTTCAAAACTGTATCAGAAGATATGATTTTGAATCTAAACGTGACCACACACTGGCTATGTCAACTTGGCAAATTGCTTAGCTCAGTTTCGTTATCAACAAAGTGGGCATAGTAATAGTACCTTCTTCCTCGTGTTGTTGCAAAAATTAAATTAATATATGTAAAAGTACTTTGGTACACCGAAGCACTCAATAAATGTTAGCTATTACTGCCATATAAGAACTTGTTATACTTGTGGCTGTATTCTTTCCTGTCTTTCTAAACAAGCATGTAACAATAGCTTCAATCATATCACATGAGCAAAATTTGTGTTTTTACTTTTTAAGTATATCCAAAATTTTTCCTTTTTTATATTCAATAAGAAAGCAGTCTAGGATAGACTGAGCATCTTCAGGTCATGCTATAGACCTTCTGATGCTATGCTTAATTCTTATTTGGAGCTTTTTATTTTTTCTGGTATGTTTAGCTATATATTTGATACATTTTTCTGGTAGGATTTTTGAGAAAAAAAAAAAAAAAACAAAAGCTCTGCATGCATACAGAAGTCCGTCCTCCGTTTCTGCATTTTATTTTTCTTGCTAAGGCTTAGTGCTGTTGTCGTCTGTCTGGGGTCACTATGGTTGACATATTGAATGCGTTAGTGTATCCCCAAGTATCAAATTTATAACCGGTTTATTTAGATCATTTGCAAATGTTTACTTAGAAAGAGCCTAGACCAAAGAAACCCCAAAGCAGTGGCTCAGACGAGCAAAGTTGTCTCCCCTCTGATCTTACAGTTCAGAGCTGCTGCGTGCCTTGCCGGCTCTGCCCCATACGGTCTCTTAGGCATCCTGGTTCCTTCTTTCTTATAAATTCCATCATTCTGCAGTGTTGTCTCATCTTGTTTGCGGCTGCCCCTCAACACTACGTCCATGTTCTAGTCCAAGGAAAGGAGAGAGAGGAGTAAGAAATGAGCAGTGGCCTTTTCTGAAAGACATGGCCCAGAGGCTGCGTCCAGGCTTCCTTTTGTTGTCCTGTTGGCTGCAGCTTGGTCACGTGATCTCATCCAGGGGCGAGGGAGGTTGGAAAGTGGGATTTGTGGTGGGTGGCCATGCGCTGAGCCAAAAATTGCAGAACAGAAGAGGGCTGGGTGTCTGATAGCAAAAAGAAGAAGGGAAGAATGGATAATGCCATATACTTTTATAACAATGCCAAGTATACTGTTAAAACAGCTTGGTGGGCTAGGTTTAAATTTAGAGTTCTCTGCCTCCTAAGTAGAGGAGCTCTGTGTCAGAACCTGGCAGCCGGGAGAACTGGCCTTTTCCCTGGTTTTGCCGTGTCTGCTCCACTCTGCACGGGGAAGGGCCATGTGCACAATTTGGGGGTCACCTGGGTGAACCTCCACAGTTTCTCTTCGTATCTCACTTGCGAGCAGTGAAGAGTATGGCTCACCCTTGGAAAGTGAGCTCAGGGCTTGTTTGGGCAGAAGAGGTCATGTGTCCCCTTGGCTCTGTATTTTCTCCATCCCGTGAGGAGGGATGAGGCTGGTAGAAGACAGAATGTTGCTGCTGCTGCTGCTAAGTCGCTTCAGTTGTGTCCGACTCTGTGTGACCCCATAGATGGCAGCCCACCAGGCTCTCCCGTCCCTGGGATAGAGCCCCTCAAAAGGGCAGTGTTGAAGGCAGCCCCCCTCTAGGTCAGAGCTTGTATTATTAAGGGAAACATTAACTTGATTTAGTTCTTAAACTTTTCTACTTTCCCTGTCTATGTTTCATTTTACTCATATTTATCATTTATAGTATATATGTTTTGTATTTAATCTACTAGGAGTGGAGTATCTTTGGAATGAATGGAGTGTCATTTTAATGGATGGTGAGGTGGGGAAGGACACCAGTGGAAGAGGCTGGAGAATATTCACTTATTTAGCTTAATGTTGTCAACAGCTTAAAAAAAATCCCTTTGAGTGGCCCTTGTGATTCAATGGCAGTTTGCCCAGACTTGAGGGAGCCAGTGCTGGGAATGAAAACTAGATTCACTTTGAAAATTTAGAAAGAAAAGTGACTAAGCAAATTATCATAAGAATGTACTTGATGGTGTGTGTCCTCTAACAGCAAATGAGGTACCGCAGCAGGCTTGGGTTCCTCGTCCACTCTCTGCTCTGACTTCAGCTTTCCCTCCTCTGACCCTGTGCCTGGCCCGCTTAGACCCAGGACCCCGATCCCAACCTGTCCCAGGGCTCAGCCCCAGCTGCTCTATCAACCTGACAACTCCCTGATGGGAAATAAAGTCGAAATCCAGCCTTTGAGACGCCCTTGGATTGATTCAGCAAAATACCCCCTCCTTCAGTTGAGAGATGAATTATTGGATTGGTTCAAAACTGTATCAGAAGATATGATTTTGAATCTAAACGTGACCACACACTGGCTATGTCAACTTGGACAAATTGCTTAGCTCAGTTTCGTTATCAACAAAGTGGGCATAGTAATAGTACCTTCTTCCTCGTGTTGTTGCAAAAATTAAATTAATATATGTAAAAGTACTTTGGTACACCGAAGCACTCAATAAATGTTAGCTATTACTGCCATATAAGAACTTGTTATACTTGTGGCTGTATTCTTTCCTGTCTTTCTAAACAAGCATGTAACAATAGCTTCAATCATATCACATGAGCAAAATTTGTGTTTTTACTTTTTAAGTATATCCAAAATTTTTCCTTTTTTATATTCAATAAGAAAGCAGTCTAGGATAGACTGAGCATCTTCAGGTCATGCTATAGACCTTCTGATGCTATGCTTAATTCTTATTTGGAGCTTTTTATTTTTTCTGGTATGTTTAGCTATATATTTGATACATTTTTCTGGTAGGATTTTTGAGAAAAAAAAAAAAAAAACAAAAGCTCTGCATGCATACAGAAGTCCGTCCTCCGTTTCTGCATTTTATTTTTCTTGCTAAGGCTTAGTGCTGTTGTCGTCTGTCTGGGGTCACTATGGTTGACATATTGAATGCGTTAGTGTATCCCCAAGTATCAAATTTATAACCGGTTTATTTAGATCATTTGCAAATGTTTACTTAGAAAGAGCCTAGACCAAAGAAACCCCAAAGCAGTGGCTCAGACGAGCAAAGTTGTCTCCCCTCTGATCTTACAGTTCAGAGCTGCTGCGTGCCTTGCCGGCTCTGCCCCATACGGTCTCTTAGGCATCCTGGTTCCTTCTTTCTTATAAATTCCATCATTCTGCAGTGTTGTCTCATCTTGTTTGCGGCTGCCCCTCAACACTACGTCCATGTTCTAGTCCAAGGAAAGGAGAGAGAGGAGTAAGAAATGAGCAGTGGCCTTTTCTGAAAGACATGGCCCAGAGGCTGCGTCCAGGCTTCCTTTTGTTGTCCTGTTGGCTGCAGCTTGGTCACGTGATCTCATCCAGGGGCGAGGGAGGTTGGAAAGTGGGATTTGTGGTGGGTGGCCATGCGCTGAGCCAAAAATTGCAGAACAGAAGAGGGCTGGGTGTCTGATAGCAAAAAGAAGAAGGGAAGAATGGATAATGCCATATACTTTTATAACAATGCCAAGTATACTGTTAAAACAGCTTGGTGGGCTAGGTTTAAATTTAGAGTTCTCTGCCTCCTAAGTAGAGGAGCTCTGTGTCAGAACCTGGCAGCCGGGAGAACTGGCCTTTTCCCTGGTTTTGCCGTGTCTGCTCCACTCTGCACGGGGAAGGGCCATGTGCACAATTTGGGGGTCACCTGGGTGAACCTCCACAGTTTCTCTTCGTATCTCACTTGCGAGCAGTGAAGAGTATGGCTCACCCTTGGAAAGTGAGCTCAGGGCTTGTTTGGGCAGAAGAGGTCATGTGTCCCCTTGGCTCTGTATTTTCTCCATCCCGTGAGGAGGGATGAGGCTGGTAGAAGACAGAATGTTGCTGCTGCTGCTGCTAAGTCGCTTCAGTTGTGTCCGACTCTGTGTGACCCCATAGATGGCAGCCCACCAGGCTCTCCCGTCCCTGGGATAGAGCCCCTCAAAAGGGCAGTGTTGAAGGCAGCCCCCCTCTAGGTCAGAGCTTGTATTATTAAGGGAAACATTAACTTGATTTAGTTCTTAAACTTTTCTACTTTCCCTGTCTATGTTTCATTTTACTCATATTTATCATTTATAGTATATATGTTTTGTATTTAATCTACTAGGAGTGGAGTATCTTTGGAATGAATGGAGTGTCATTTTAATGGATGGTGAGGTGGGGAAGGACACCAGTGGAAGAGGCTGGAGAATATTCACTTATTTAGCTTAATGTTGTCAACAGCTTAAAAAAAATCCCTTTGAGTGGCCCTTGTGATTCAATGGCAGTTTGCCCAGACTTGAGGGAGCCAGTGCTGGGAATGAAAACTAGATTCACTTTGAAAATTTAGAAAGAAAAGTGACTAAGCAAATTATCATAAGAATGTACTTGATGGTGTGTGTCCTCTAACAGCAAATGAGGTACCGCAGCAGGCTTGGGTTCCTCGTCCACTCTCTGCTCTGACTTCAGCTTTCCCTCCTCTGACCCTGTGCCTGGCCCGCTTAGACCCAGGACCCCGATCCCAACCTGTCCCAGGGCTCAGCCCCAGCTGCTCTATCAACCTGACAACTCCCTGATGGGAAATAAAGTCGAAATCCAGCCTTTGAGACGCCCTTGGATTGATTCAGCAAAATACCCCCTCCTTCAGTTGAGAGATGAATTATGACACACCCTCAATCAAGTATCCCAAACCGTTGGAACCAGATGCATGGGTTTTTTTTTTGGTTTCAGAGTTTATGGCACATATGCTTTATATCAGGGGTCCCCAACCTCCAAGCCACGGACCGGTACCTTCTGTCAAATCAGGGCGGCATTAGATTAAACTGCAGGATAAACGCAACGTGCTTGATTCATTCTGAAATCATCCCCCTCCTTCCCAGTCCATGGAAAAATTGTCTTCCGTGAAACCCGTCCCTGGTGCCAAAAAGGTTGAGGACCGCCGCCGAATATGATGAACTGTCTCAGGGGGAATTCGAGACAGCATTCCATAATTAAATAGATGAATATTTCTGCATTAAAATGTATGAATATTCACACACATAGAAGACAAACAAGGTTATAAGTAGCCTCAGGTCAGTTGAGGTCATGTTTTGTTGCCAAGTGGGCTAAGAGAAAACCCTTGGTTTCCAGAGCTGTTTGGATGCTGGCATCACATGTTAGGAATTGTGTGCCTGTGATGGTCACCGTCTTTCTCAGTGACCAGACAGTCCTGTGTATTGAGTTTTACAGCGCTCACAGCAGATCTGGGAGGAGGAAGATCTTTTATTGGTTTTTGTTCTCTTTTTCCCCCTCTCTCTTTTTCTTCCTCTCCCACCTCCCTCTGTCTCCATCTCTCTTCTTTCTTTCTTTTTTATAGATAGGGAAGCTGAGGTTTTGTGAGTCTGAGTGACTTGGTTGAGATCAAGGGGGCCCAGCACCCCAGGTCGAGGCGCTTGCCGTGCTGTAAAAAGTTTCTGATTTGCTTGCTGGAAACTCTAAACTCTAAACTAGCCGACAGAATCCTATGTCACATTGAATGGTACAGAAAGACATGAGAGTGTTAACAGTGCCATTGGTGGTAATCATCTTTTATAACATTGCTTCTTGATAAAACGCCTCTCAGTTCACCTGCAGAGCGGGAGCAGGGTCCAGGGCTGGGCTTGTCTGTAGTGATCATCCTTCCAGCAGCTCCTCCTCCAGGCCTGGTAGGGGCAATGGGTCAGTGCCCTCTTCAGAGCTGGTGGGAGTGTGGGTGGGACGTGGGTAAAATGCAGGGCAGAGAGGGGAAAGTTCGGGTGTTTGGTGTGATAGGAGAGGTCAGGGAAGGGGAAATTGACTGAGGTTCTGACACTGTGTGGTCAGGGCCAGCTCCAGGCACTGGTTACTGTTTCGCAGCAGTTGCCATGGGCGCTGCTGGGTTCAGAGACCTGGCGAGTCCAGCGGATCTGTTAGGGCTGCTGCTTGGCAATGTTTTGTCTTTATGAATATTAGGCCAGAGCATCCTTTCTAGGTGGGCATCGGACAAACACGACCTCCTCTGGGGAGACAGTCTGATGGCTACACTTGCTGGACTGTGCCTTTGTGCAAAGAAAATGGTGTTCTTTCTCCCTGGAGTCATTGTTCTGGCTGGTTTCGGCCCCTCTGCCCTCTCACCTGGTGCCTTTATGCTGGTTATAGACTTCATTCGAATGTGGCAGCTTGGCATTAGTAGAGATCTGCCTGAAAAGCACTGTATCCTTGTTAGAATCCTAGGGATTGTTTTATGATGAACAATCCTAGGGATTGTTTTATGGGGCTTCCCTGGTAGCTCAAGACGGTAAATAATCTGCCTGCAATGCAGGAGACCCGGGTTCAGTCCCTGGGTTGGGAAGAGAGGAAATGACAACCCATTCCAGTATTCTTGCCTGGAGAGTTCCATGGACAGAGCAGCCTGGTGGGCTACAGTCCATGGAGTTGCAAAGAGTCAAGCACAACTGAGTGACTAACACACTCAGAGGTGACTACCAGGTGACAGGTGAGAGTGCCGTGGCTCTGGGGGCTGTTTCAGCCCATCTCAAGAGTCTGCGACTCCTGGCTCCCTGGTATCCTGGTCAGGGCTATTTTCTGCCCACTCCTTGCTCTTGGGTGGAAGATGCAGCGTTGGAATTTCAGTATCTGTTTCCCCCAATGTTTCACTCTCTGCTGCTTCTTATACTGCAAGGAGATCAAACCAGACAATCCTAAAGGAAATCAGTCCTGAATGTTCATTGGAAGGACTGATGCTGAGGCTGAAGCTCCAATACTTGGGCCACCTGATATGACTGAAGAACTGACTCATTGGAAAAGACCCTAATGCTGGGAAAGATTGAAGGCGGGAGGAGAAGGGAATGACAGAGGATGAAATGGTTGGATGGCATCACCAACTCGATGGACATGAGTTTGAACAAACTCCAAGAGATGATGAAGGACAGGGAAGCCTGATATGCTGCAGTCCATGGGGTTGCAAAGAGTTGGACATGACTGAGCGACTGAACGGCAACAACTCTTTCATTATTGTATTTAAACATGGATAAACTGGTGTTATTGTTGAAGTTATTATTTCTCCAGTATTTGGCGAAATTGTCACTTGTTGGCTCTGACTGATCTCACAGCTGAGTGGGGAAATGCAGTCATGTTAAAAGAATATACTGGAAATCAGAAGATCTGGGAAAATATGTTAGTATATCAATCCCTTAGTTACAGTGTCATCATTTATATGACCCTTATTTAAAATTCAACGTAGTTTGTTAAACTTTTACTTCAAGTAATAGATGAGTTCAGGAGTCTTAGCCAAAGTCAATTTTTTAAATGGAAAGTATCTGGATATACATTAACCTTTTAGAATTGTAACTGGTTAGTTATATCATAAAAGCTAGCAATGTGTGAATGAATTGATTGCTTGCTAAACAGAAGAACATGAGGAAAATTAATTTTAGGTTGAGAAAGTATTTCCTAAAAGAGAAGGAGGTAGAGAGGTCAGCTTATGTACTGGGACCTTTCACATGCATTATTTCATTTACTCCTTAAACTAATTCTGTGAGAAAGGTGTAATCATTTCTGTTTTATAGAGCAGGATACATTTGAGTTATTAGTTGGATCTTACAGTAAGTCTTTGTAATATTTAAAAGACGCGTGTGTGTTTGTTGCTCAGTTGTATCCAGCTCTTTGTGACCCCATGGACTGAAGCCTTCCTGGCTTCTCTGTCCTTGCAATTCTCCAGGCAAGAATACTGGAGTGGGTTGCCTTTCCCTTCTCCAGGGGATCTCCCTGACCCAGGGATGGAACCTGGGTCTCCTGCCTTACAGACAGATTCTTTAACACCTGAACCACCAGAGAAGCCCTTACTCCCATCTTATTGCAGATTACTACAGAAAGTCACATAAGAAGTAGAATTTGGGGGAAAAAAAATCAACGAGAGAAGAACTGAGCCAGGTAATAAGATAAGGCCAAGAGGACTTGGTGCACAGACATTCTATTTGCTTTGCATAATATGCCCTGTGCTATTATTAAACTTTGAATGCAGGTTTGTTTCAAAATGTCTGTTAGGCAATGCAAAGAGGAAAATGGTTAGTTAGAAGACTGGCATTATACATAAATTTTCAAAAAGACATTTACTAATGTGAAACAGTTGTTTTCATGGCCCTGAGCCCTCCAAACCTTGGCCCTGGTACCTTGTAATGGGACAGTGAATGGTGTGGAGAAAGCTGCGTCCCCAGCTCTGCATGATATCTGGACTAAACAGACTCTGACTCTGACTTGTGGCATCCTTTATTGTAAACCTGGTACAGATTTGTAAAATCATTTAAAATAATAGATATGGGAAGAAGTTCTCTAGTGTTTTGCCTCAAATCAGCAACACATTTGAAAGATCCTGTTACCTTGATCAGTTATCAAATTCTTGTAATATGAGGATAACAGTAACCCTTACATTTCTTTTCAGAAATGATTTTTTTAAAAAAATGTGGTCCTCAGACTTCCCTGTCAAGAAACCCTTTGATGTTTGATCATGTGGTGTGAAACTTTTTCCGCAGTTGTATGTACATTTCTGCTCTCACAGTCAGTAATTCTTAAGCATAAGCTTTCTTTCTGGGTTTTGGTCTTTCTTCCTTTCCTTTCCTGGAAATAGCTTCCAGATGGGAATTAATTTTTTTTTTTTTTTAAACAAACCTCAAATCCTTGTGTTTTACCATCTTTTGACCTATTACCTGTTTTTTCTGAGTTTCAATTTTGGCTTGGGCATTTTGCTGTTAGGATTTTATTGCTCCATAATACATCCTGAAAACACTTGGCAACTGTTATAAGGCCACACAACTCTGCTAATGATGCTCTGGACTTCTTTGCCACTCCCAGTTCTTAGAAGAATTATTTCCTTCAGGATATTCCTTCTTTCTCACACCTGTAGGTTTCTTTAGAAGATACAAGAAATACCTGGTTAGCTAGTTTAATTCTTGTATCATCTCTATTGAAAAAGATAGTAAAAAGACAGACTTGCTTGGTATCTTTTTGAAATAAAATGAATTTGTACAATATTTAATTAGACTCCCCCCCCCATTGTTCTTTTGTAATTTTCTAAGTGAGGCCACATGCCTTTGTCTTTCACCCATATGATGTTGTGTCCCAAGGTGTTCCTGTCCATAAGGTCTTTTCCTTGGGAGTGCTTGTTCTGGGGGTACCACAGCTTTTGCACTTAACATGTTCCCTTTGCCAGAGACCTTGACACACAGATTTCTTGATAATGCTTTCAGCTGTTTGTTTTATGAGACATTCACTTGGTCCTAGGGATTTCGATGATTGTTCCTTAAGAGTAACTTGGTCACTCATATCCTGCTTCTTGTTTTCATGTCATCAT
Organism: Madoqua kirkii; assembly: GCA_006408675.1. NCBI lineage: Eukaryota > Metazoa > Chordata > Mammalia > Artiodactyla > Bovidae > Madoqua > Madoqua kirkii. Next base: position 53,024 of record SJYC01040631.1, read on the forward strand.
TTCTATAAATAAGGGAGCCTGACAGGTTTTCCTGTAGGATTTTATATATCATGAAATTTATTTGAGACATTGCATCTGTCTTCGATTTTTGGTCCCAAGTTATTTAAAGAAACGTCCCTGATGGCTCAGATGGTAAAGAAACTGTCTGCAGTGCAGAAGACCTGTGTTCGGTCCCTGGGTCTGGAAGATCCCCTGGAGAAGGAAATGGCAACCCACCTCAGTATTCTTGCCTGGAGGGAGCCTGGCAGGCTATGTAGTTCATGGTGTCGCAGAGTAGGACACGACTGAGCGACTGACACTTCCACGTTATTTTAAGAAAAATTAAAAAATGTTAAATCTGGGGATTAAGTAGAAGGAAATGAATGATTCTACTAAGTTTTAGTGAATCTGGAGAGTTGCTCTGAGGACTAAATGAGTTAAGAGTGGTGAGTTCTGTTGGAGGCTCTTGCTTTGCTGTTGTTATTATTACTGTTAATTTCTGCCTTTCTTCCCACCCTCCCTGCCCCTCTGCATCCTTGCTCTTGACTTTGGTAGGCTGTGGAGTGAGACAGGGGGCGCCTCTGTTGATCCAGGTTTCCCAGGTCTGGCCAAATGGACTCTGACCCGTTTCCAGCCACTATGTTGGTTGGCATATGCCTGATGTTCACACAGTGGGACGTTCTGGTTGGGCTTTGCAATGTAGGGAACAAGGGGAGAGCAAGAGAGTGAGGAAGTGTATTAAATAAGGTGAGAGGGAGCTCCCTGGAGCAAAGGACAGTTTCTCATAGGTAGGATTACTGAGACAAGAACATTAATCAAAACAAATTAGTGTCAAAACATTCATCAAAACAATTAGCGTAACCACTCTGTTTTCAGCCCTTCCTTTCAGTCTGGGTGTTAAATATTAGCATTCAGGTTGATGCCGGACTCACGTAAGCCTCATTTAATACTGGGAACATTCATTGGAGTCAGCTTTTTAGAATCTGTTAAGTACTTTCTCAACTCCAGATAGATAGTACTCCGGCTTTATTTACCATATTCTCTTATGGCCTTTTTCTGCTGATGGAGATGAGTAGGAGAGAGTGTTGGCTGAAAGCACTCACATGAGCTTGCTGTATATGAACAGCTGTATGGGTACAGATGTTTGAAATCAGCTGATAAATAATCTCTACCTCATCATATTAAGTACATTTGCACATGTTGCTTAACTTTAATCTGAAATGCCATGTACAAACGTTTGTTGTATAAGAAGCATTGCAGTAACAAGGAGAGTAGCCTGATGGTTTTTGCATGCTTCCTCTGCCAGCCACTGTTCAACTGTTTTAATATTGCTTATTGACTCAAATATCCATGTATATATATGAATTTATTTATTTCTCACAACAACATTATGAAAGTGGCACTTTCGGTATTCCTGCTTTACAGTGACAAAATCAAGGAACAGGGTGGTTCAGTAACTTACCCAGCATAGCGCAAGTAATGTGGCACAGCTGGAACTGAAGTCCAAGTAGCTGTGCCGTAGTCCATATCTCTACCCTGTAGGACTTCTCAGTGCTTGGTATTTAACTCCAAGCAGATAATAATCATAATAAGCCCATCCAAAGTTATTTTATTACAAGAAAATCTAAAAACGATACATGGTTGACCCTTGGACAACACTAGTTTGAACTGTTCGAGTGGGGCCACTTATATACATGGCTATTTTCAGTAGTAAATACTACAGTGCTACCTGACTGCATGGTTGATTGAATCCCTACCTAAGGAGGAACCTTGGACATGGCAGGGCAGCTATCAAATTATACTTGGATCAACTCTCGCCTTGCTCAGTGGTCAACTGTAACTTAAAAAATGGAACCTGGCTCTGTGGCTTGGAACAAAATCCTTTGTTTGGGATTTGGCTATCTCTGTTTAAGTGGAGAGTTGAATGATCTAGACTTTTCTGTGACCAACATCTGTGTGACTTCCTGAACTGTGTCCTGCGTTAGTGAGCACCCAGCAAATGTGTCCATGGAATTTACTATCTCTCATCGGAAACCTGGGTCACCCGATCCCCAAAAGTCTGTGAGTGGCCTTTCACGGTGGCCCTGCAGATAACTTCATGGGCCAGGAATTTATTTCAGCCCCCAGAAATGTTATGATTCATCATGTAGGGCTTCTATATTTCCTTATTAGGTATTGGAAGTTAACAAAACTCAGAAATGTTTCCCACACAGAGACCTATTAGGTGAGACTGATATTTCAGTATGCAGAGTGTTGGAGAAAAAGAAAAAGGATTTCAAGGACCGTTTTATGTCACTGCCTAGAATGATGCTTGACATTTTGGGACTGGATACTCGTATAATGGATTAATACATAGAAAAGCTTAGGTTTGTAGGAAAATGTAAGGAGTGTTTGATTTTGAATTTTTAGAGGGTGAATTTTGTTTAGATGTAGAGAGTGACACTATTTTGGCTCGCCTAGGAACTCAAGGACTAATTTCCACATTTATGTAACATGGACACAAAGAAGGTAATTCTTAGTAATTCTTAAATTTGGTGAGATTGGATCAATTATACTTACTTCAGTAGGCCATTAAATTGTAATGACCACCAGGCAAATTTAAAATTAAATACTATAAATAGTATTTGTAAATATTTTAGTAACATCATCTTTACTCCTCTTCTCAAGAGTAATTATTATAATTGATATAACTGTTATTGTTTGAATGAGAGCAAAATGATCTTCCCACTCTAATGATATGATAGAAAAGAGCAAAGATATATTTTTGAGATCCTCTGGTTTGAATGTTAGAGTTATTATTCATGGATCAGAATCCATGGACCACAATATTAATACATATTTTGCTTTCAAGTTTGAAGTCACTTAATAGTAATTACCTTAATTTTTAACTTCATCTATCTCAGAAACACATAAAGGTTTAAAGGGAATAAAGGAAAGAACCTATTATTACATTTCTTGCTTTCTGTCATCACTTAGTATCTTTTTGTGATACATTAAACTGTGGTGTTGGAGAAGACTCTTGAGAGTCCCTTGGACTGCAAGGAGATCCAACCAGTCCATTGTAAAGGAGATCAGCCCTGGGTGTTCTTTGGAAGGAATGATGCTAAAGCTGAAACTCCAGTACTTGGGCCACCTCATGCGAAGAGTTGATTCATTGGAAAAGACTCTGATGCTGGGAGGGACTGGGGGCAGGAGGAAGAGGGGACGACAGAGGATGAGATGGCTGTATGGCATCACCAACTTGATGGATGTGAGTTTGAGTGAACTTCGGGAGATGGTGATGGACAGGGAGGCTTGGCGTGCTGCAATTCATGGGGTCGCAAAGAGTTGGACATGACTGTGCGACTGAACTGAAAGATATATCACAATGTTGGTAAAATATTTTCTTCAAGCTTCCATGACTTTCAGGGGCTTAATCAGATTGGCTTCTAGATGAAGTGTTTTGGGCAAAGGTTTGCAATTTTATGAATATGCTGAAAATCTTTACTTTCTTAGCTTGAGAAGTTTCTCTCTTTTTATTGCATTTTATAGGGAAGTATTGACATCTAGCTGTGACTTTCTTTCTAGTCCAAAAGTAAAGTATTGAGAAATTATGGGAAGTGCTGTCTGTGTTTTAAAGCTTACAGTCAGTTCTTTGAGACAGTTAGCATCTGGGTTATAGGAACATCTTACACTGGGTGTTTTTTCTTTCAGTTTTAATAGTATGCTTGATACGGTTATAGAATTTTTTCTTTAGTAAATATGGGCTTTGGATTTCTGTGTTTATTTTAGCATATATTTTTCGGAGATAAAATTCATTTGAATTTATTTAATTTTTGTTAAGGCAATTTAGTATTTTCAGTACATATCAGTCAGCCTTAGGGACTTCCCTGGTGGCTCAGACAGTAAAGTGTCTGTCTACAATGCGGGAGACCCGGGTTCGACCCCTGGGTCAGGGAGATCCCCTGGAGAAGGAAATGGCAATCCACTCCAGGACTATTGCCTGGAAAATCCCATGGACAGAGGAGCCTGGTAGGCTACAGTCTATGGGGTCGCAAAGAGTCAGACACGACTGAGCAACTTCATGACGACCAGTCAGAGTGCTTTGAGGTCCCCAGGTAGCAGCTATAATTTGGCTGTATTATGTTACTAAGTGTAAATTTTCATATTTGAAGATAAAAGAAAGAGATGTAATTTTATACTATAACTGTTTGTTGTTCAGTTGCTAAGTCCTGTCTGACTCTTTGTGACCCATGGACTGTATGTAGCACACCAGGCTTTCCTGACCTTCACCATCTCCCAGAGTTTGCTCAGACTCGTGTCCATTCAGTTGGTAATGCCATCCAAGCATCTCATCCTCTGTCATCCCCTTCTCCTCCTATAACTTAAATTTCATCATGAATGAAGTCACTGTGTTGTACTGTAAATATTGAATTCCAATTCTAAACTGGGCCCAGTCGTAAAGAGAATGAGTAAAGGACAGTTACATCTGATGTGACAGGTATTACTGTACAAAGTCTGGTTTGACCCTAAAATATTCAGCAGGATTGTCTTTTAGAATTTGGGACAGCGAGAACCAGGTCTCACTTGCCTCTTACTGCCATGTGCAACCAATGCCCAGCTCTGGGGAAGCAGCCTTCCTAAGGATAAATTGAAGAAAGCAGAACTTGTGGTTAAAAGTGAAAGAGTCCGTATGTGCCTATTTTTGCTGTTGCTGTCATAGCACTAGAGTTAGAGCAAAATCCCCCAAAGGAATAACCTTACGTGGCCAAAGGGAAGTGGAGACAAGGTAGCTGTGTGTGGTTGAGGAAAATGATGGTAGAGTGGTGGGGCTGCCCGGGGGGCCAGGGCAGGGTGTTGGCAGGCAGAGGTGGCCTGAGGCACTTCCCAGACTTGGCAGGCGCCTGACTTAGAGTCACCAGTACTATCTGAGGTTGGATCAGGGGAAGCAGAGGGAGTTGGGGGCTAAAAACAATAAACAGTGTACTTTGTCTCTCAGATCTTTCCTCCTTCATCCCTTCTCGCACAGGAGAACAGAGATTTATACATTTCACGGAGGATGGTGAGGTTCCGGTTTGACCTCAGAAAAAGGAAGGGACATCAGAATTCTTGAAGCTATCCCAGCCCAAATCAGAGAATGCTTTTGTTGGGAGTATAGTATGCAAGTGTGGAAGTGTTAATCACTTAGTTGTGTCCAGCTCTTTGCGACCCCATGGACTGTAGCCTGCCAGGCTCCTCGGTCCATGGAATTCTCCAGGCAAGAATACTGGAGTGGGTTGCCATGCCCTTCTCCAGGGGATCTTCCCTATCCAGGGATTGAACCTGGGTCTCCTGCATTGCAGACAGATTCTTTACCATCTGAGCCACGAAGGAAGCCCTTGGAGAATCGTGGCGTCACAGCGTGGAACTGGGTGACCTGCTTTGAGCCCTGGAGTTGGCAGGTGACACCCAAGCTCAGAAAACTTGAGCAGTTGACTGCCTTGCTTTGAAATGTGAGAGGATGCCAGAAGCCAGATGTTGGAGGGGAGCCTCTGTCATTACAGCCACACCCGAACAACAGGAAAAGGAATTTAGGGGAAACAGAGAAAAATGATACCTGAAATTATGTATATCAGAGATGTGGGAAAGTAATTGCATCTTTGAAACAAGAAAATGCTATAAAAATCAGATTCAGAGAAAAAGAGATCTTGGAAATTAAAAATATGACATTAGAAATTGGGAGAGTGAATTTAAGTTGTATGGAAACTGTAAATCATGTCTGACAGTCAGAAAATAGTAGTGTAAGCATAGTGTTTTTTTTAAAATGAATTTTATTTAATTTTTTATCTGGATCAGACCTTTTCAACATTATTATCTTTTTATTTAATATTGATTTATTCATTTGGCTGCATCGGGTCTTATTTGCGGTGTGCGGGATCTTTTTAGTTGTGGCGTGTGGGATCTGGTTCCCTGATCAGGGATTGAACCCGGGCCCCCTGATTGGGAGTCTGGAGTCTTGGTGGTTGGACCACCAGGGAAGTCCCAAGCACAGTATTCAAAAATGGGTAAACGAATGTCAGAATAAATAGATAACAGATGAAAGGGGGCGGCCTCATGGAAGTAAAGCTGAAGCAGGACGACTGCATTTTGTTGCAGTCCTATTTGATTAAAAAAACTATGTGCATTTATTACGTTGGTAAAAGTGGAAAAGTGGAGAAACTTCAGAAATCATTTTGTTGAAAAAAATTATTGAGAGGATAGGAAATGTGGTACGATATTACTTTTTGGCAATCCAGGAAGTAGTATGGTCCCCTAAATTTTTTTAGTAGCTGTCTTTTTTCAGCACCCAATTTCTTGCCAAGTTAGGTATGGTTATCCTACCATTACCTTCTGCCAGGCTTGGCAAGCTTTGTGGCTTTTGAAATCCTTTATTGTGCGTGTGAACTGCAAAGATGCAGATTATTTTGAGACAGGCTTCTCCTCACGTTAACCACCACGAACTTTCCATATTGCCAGTGATGGTGGGAAGATTTTCTGTTAGACATTTCACAAGTTGTGGTTGTAGTGGAATACAAATGTAAGGAATGGAACATTTTAAATGAACACTGAGAGCCTGCAGACCTTCCAGCCAAAGTGGACTCTTTTCCAGCATTTCTGGACTTAGAAATCATTTTTTAGAGTTAAACGGCCTCCTTCAGCACTTCATTTAATAACTGGAATGGCTGTTGTGAAAACATGGGCCTCCACAGAATATCAGAGCTGGAAGATGCTCTAAGGGGCCATCTAGTCCATATCTGTTGCCTGATGATTGTTGAAATTCATTCAAGGACCCAGGAAATGACTTTCCCTGGCTTACAAGATGGCCCCAGACACAATATTCTTTTTGCTTCTCTGGGCTGCCTGGACCGCAGGAAAATGTCTTGCTCACTTTCCTTCAAATCTCTTTCTGTTCTTGGTGGTTGTCTATGGATTTGTATATGAAAAGAGACAGCTTTCCAGGAAATATTCATATGTTTAAGGGTGGGGGTCTGTGGACTTCTTGAAGGATTCTAAGTTTATATTTACTGTGGGGTGTGTGTGTTAGTCACTCAGTTATGTCTGGTTCCTTGTGACCCCATGGACCCCATGGAGCCTGCCAGGCTCCTATGTCCATGGGAGTTTCCACACAAGAATCCTGGAGTGGGTTGCCATTCCCTTTCCAGGGGATCTTCATGACTCAGGGATTGAACCAAGGTCTCCTGCGTTGCAGGCAGTTTCTTTTACTGTCTGAGCCACCAGTGAAGCCCAAAGTGCTAATTTCCTGAAAGAGATGTGACATACACCTGTGGATTAAAACAGGCAGATCTTGAGCTTGAAGTCTTCAGTTTTAGCACAAACAGAGATTGGCTGAGAGAGAGGGGAAACAAGAGGAGGAGGGAGTAGAGGTGTGAACACCAGTTCTCTCCTCTTATTTTCCTTTTGGTTTATGCGAAAGAAAAGCTGTGGTGTTAAGTCTTCTAGAGCAGTTTTTACAATGCAGCAGAGACCTGCTTGCTGCCATCAAGGTTTGTGCACAATTGGATGTCTGTACCTTCTCTGAACTTTTTCCCTGTGATCTAGCCCCTAAATATTGTTCACTGGGCCTTCTAACTCAATCTAGGCTTGGCCTCTGCTGGAGCTCCTTTTTTATTGGAGTGTTGTGGGTATTAATGTTGGCTGATTAAAGGAACTCACAGCAAGGGTGTTAATGATTACTTCTCCTGGAGGGTATGTGCCTATTCTCATACAGCTGTTCCAGAAGCAAGGTGGGGTAAACCTTAGTTGTTGCTATGGAAACTCCTGGTAGCAATTAGAATGTGGTATGTTTTGTAATCCTGAAATGTGAAAGTGAAAGTCACTCAGTTGTGTCTGACTCTTTGTGATTCCATGGGCCTATCGCAGGCAGATTCTTTACCAGTTGAGCCACAAGGAAGCCCAAGAATACTGGAGAAGGTAGCCTATCCCTTTGTAATCCTACCTGTCTAGTATCTGTGCTTTGCAAACCCCAGGGGCTTAGTGACTCAAAAATGAGTCTTTCTGGAAAAAATCCAGAGAAGTTTCATCATTATCAAGAATTTTAAAAAAAGGTGCTAACATCACTAATTATTAGGGAAATGCAAATCAGAACCACAATGAGATATCATCTCACATCTGTTGGAATGACTGTTGTCCAAAAAAAAAAAAAAATAAATAAGTGTTGGCAATAATGTGAGGGGGCTTCCCTGGTGGCTCAGAAGGTAAAGCATCTGCCTGTGATGAGGAAGACCCAGGTTGGATCAATGGGTCGGGAAGATCCCCTGGAGAAGAATATGGCAACCCACTCCAGTATTCTTGCCTGGAGAATCCCATGGACAGAGGAACCTGGTGGCCTACAAGGAGGAGTTCATGGAGTTGCAGAGTCGGACACGACTGAGCGACTACACTTACTTACATGTAATGTGAGGCAAAGGGAACCCTTCTGCACTGTTGGTGGGTATACAAATTGGTACAGCCACTATGGAAAACAGTATAGAAGGTCCTCAAAAAATTAAAAATAGACCTACAGTGTGATCTAGAATTCCACTTTTGGGTATATGTCCAAAGGAAACGAAATCTCTATCTCTAAGAGGTATCTACACTCCCATGTTCTTTGTATTGTTTTTGATAATAGTCAAGACACAGAAACAAATAAATGTCTACTGACACACAAAGAAGATGTAAACACACACACACACATACACACACACATACACATAATCCTGCCACTTGTCACAACATGGGTAAACCTTGAAGGCATTATTCTAAGTGAAATGAGTCATACAAAGGGGGACAAGTGTTGCATGATCTCACTTATATGTGGAATCTAAAAAAACGAAAAAAAAAAAACCCCACCTGAACTCCGAGACAGAGAACAGATTGGTGATTACAGGGACAGGGTGTTGTGGGAGGCATAGATGGGTAAAGTTGTTTAAAAGCTACAAAAATAAATTCTAGTGATTTAATGTACAGTGGAGTGACTATAGTTAGCAATACTATATTGTATATTTGAAGGTTAGTAAGAGAGTAAATCTTAAAATTCTCATCACAAGAAAAAGAATTGTAACTATGTGTGGTGATGGATGTTAACTGATTTTCTTATTGTGGTAATCATAGTACATACGTATATCAATTATTTGTGCTGTACACTTAAAGCTAATATTATATGTCAGTTATATATCACAAAAATAGTATGTTGAAGATATCTGTTAGTTGAATTGTACAGTAACTATTAAAACCTATGAACGTCCTTTGAAAATTCCTTCTTTAAAAGCTGTGTGTGTGCTTTGTCACTTCAGTCCTGTCTGACTTTGTGACTTCATGGACTATAACTCTGCAGGCTCCTCTGTCCATGGGATTCTCCAGGCAAAAATATTGGAGTGGGTTGCCATTTCTTCCTCCAGGGGATCTTCTAGACTGAGGGATCGAACCCGAATCTCTTATGCCTCCTGCATTGACCGGCAGGTTCTTTACCATTGGTGCCACCTGTTTAAAAGTTATTTTATACTAAAATTATTGAAATACATATTTTTATTTATCATAAAAAAGAACTCCTTGGTTAAATAATTCTGCTAATTTTAAATTGTCTTTCTTTTGGAAATGTTTTATTCATTTTCCCAGTGAGTAAATATATGTTCAGCTCATTGAAAACAGAATATAAGTGTTTCCTGGGAATTCCTCAGTGGTCCAGTGGTTAAGACTCCATGCTTTCACTACCAAGGGTGAGGTTCACTCTCTGCTTGAGGAATTATCTTACAAGCTGTGCGGTGTGGCCAAAACCAAAACAAAACAAAAAAAGAAGCGTTTCTCAGTACATCAAATGTTTATATCTTTTGATAATGATAGAGATTAGGGTTTTTATTGTTTATCATCACGTCCTTTCTTGAATGGCACCCCACTCCTGTATTCCTGCCTGGAGAATCCCATGGGCGGAGGAGCCTGGTGGGCTACAGTCCACGGGGTCGCAAAGAGTCGGACACGACTGAGCGACTTCACTTTCACTTTCCTTTGGCAGTTAGGTGAATCAAGGCAAATGTTTTTAAATGCATATAGAATAAAGTATTTGGCATTACAAAGAAAAACAATTCATATTGAAATTCAGTTACAAAATGCTGAAAAAACCTGTGATAGAGTAATTTTTTTTAATATTAATGCATTGGAATGACAAGTTGCAACAGTGGATTCAGTAACTTTTATTCTAGTCCAGTCTGGTCTGTTCTGAAGTGATTATGAGCCAAATGATTTTCAGCTATAATGTGATGTAAAGATGGCTGTGATTTTTGTTGGTGATCCTGCCAAAGATACTCCTTAGAGTGTGTTTTGTGATCTAACTTCTTAGCAGGAGATGCAAATTTCTGTTACAAGTGGGTTGAAGAGTCTACGGCCACACCACCCTGAACACGCCTGATCTCGTCTGATCTTGAAAGCAAAGCAGGGTTGGGTCTGGTTAGTACTTGGATGGAAGAAGTGGGTGAGGATATCTCATATTTTTTTCCCCTCTGTCCGAGTTCAGGGACCCTTGGCATTGTAATCACCTTGGATGATGGTGATTATTTAAGACAAACATCTATTTCCTTAGAGCTTTGGCGGTAACAGCAGTATGTCGATGGCACCCCATTCCAGTACTCTTGCCTGGAAAATCCCATGGATGGAGGAGCCTGGTGGGCTGCAGTTCATGGGGTCCCTAAGAGTCGGACACGACTGAGCGACTTCACTTTCACTTCTCACTTTCATGCATTGGAGAAGGAAATGGCAACCCACTCCAGTGTTCTTGCCTGGAGAATCCTAGGGATGGGGGAGCCTGGTGGGCTGCAGTCTATGGGATTGCACAGAGTCGGACACGACTGAATCGACTTAGCAGCAGCAGCAGCAGCAGCAGCAGCAGCAGTATGTTATGAAAAGTATTTGAACTTAATTTTTATTGGAGTATAGTCGATTTATAATGTTTCTGCTGTGCAGCAAGTGAATTAGTTATATGTATATAAATGTCCACTCCTTTTTCAATTCTTTTCCCATACAGTCATTACAGAGTATTGAATAGAGTTTCCTGTGCTATACATAGGTCCTATTTTATATCTAGTAGTGTGTATATGTCAGTCCAAGTCTCCCAATTCATCTCTCCCCCCACGGTCCCCCTTGGTAACGAAGTTTGGTTTCTACCTCTGTGACTTTTTCTGTTTTGTAAGAAAGTTCATTTGTACCATTTTTTTAGATTCCACCTATAAGCTGTATCGTATGGTATTCATGTTGAGTGTTTTTACAGGGACAACAGTTTGAATGGGAATAACTCTTTGTGGAGTGCCCCCTAGGCTGGGCCCTGTGCTGGCCACGGTCAACAAAACCGATGAACACACACCGTGATGGTGCCCGGCCTTTGCAGTGTGTAGACTAGGAGAAGAAACAGACACCAAACTGCAGAATGTACAGAGCTGTGTAATTGCCTAGGGCATAAGAAAGTCCTGCAGTGCTGTGATAGTGCGTATGAGGGGGCTTCACTGGACCTGGGAGGGCTCTGGTGGTGGGAAGGCCTCCGTAAGGAAGCCACGTTTAAGTTGACGCCGGGGTGTTGTCTGAGGGTGGAACTTGGCCCATGGAAAACCTGAATGAGGGCAGTGATTGGGCACGAAGTGAGCTGAGACTGTGGTGAGGTTGGCAAAAAGATGCAGTTTGTATTTCACTCGGGAGTGTTTTTACTTCTGGTTGAAGAGGCCGAGTTTAGCTTTTAGCTTGATGGCATGTATTATTTAGTGTATTAACGGCTCGACCTCTAAAAGCTGTAGAAATTCGTTTCAAGTATATAGGTTGAAAAATTGATCATAAAATTGATGAGAACCAGCTTTCTTGAGAGAGCTGGACCCTTAACATTTTTTATCATTTAATTCCTAAACGTTATTCTTCACCCATGTTTTCATTTGGCCCAAATGTAAGGAAAACCTAAAGAGAACTGAGGAGGCGCTACGCTCCTTTGTGTTTGTAAAGATACTTTCCTTGCCTGGCTAGTCCTGGGCAAATAAGTGTTGTTCACTCTTCTGGGTTTTAAGGCAACAGGCTCCACAGCCTGGCAGAGGCTCAGACGGAGCAGAAGGGGATTGGGCTGAGCACAGGGCAGGAATGCAGCCATTCTGGTCAGGCCAGTTGGGGAGGGACTCTTCTCCCCACAATTCCCATAGTGTTTGGCCCTCATTTAAAATTTGACTCCAGCAAAGCACACTCTCCAGCCGAAGGGTACACGCATCTTTGTGACTTCAGGAAACATGCACAGTTGGCTTGTGAACCTTAACTACCTTTGGAGGACATGCTGAGCCAGCAGGAAATGGAAGTGACATCTGCTTCTACACATGGGGACGATGGAGGGTCACAGGCAGGTAAAGACCTTACAGTGGCCCTTAAACTTTTGTGTGTTGGTTGTAGAAAGGAAACCTCGGCAGGACTCATTAAGCCAAGAATTAGTGTAGAAACGACTGAGTAACAGATTCTAAATCATTTTGTCCTGTGGGAGATCTTGGAATTTTTTGACCACCATTTTCTTGTAAAAATATTATGAAAGAAGTTAGTTTACAGTATTTTGGAAACAGGATTTGCTCTGCTTGCTAGTGCTGTAGACCTTCCAGGGCAGAACAGAACCGCTGTCAGCCCTTGAGCTTAATACCAAACTTGGCACTTTACACCTGCTTGTTGATATGGATGGTTTGGAGTCTGTATCTAATGATTCTGTGGAAATCATAAAGGGATAGAAATCTCCACCACCACCCCACCCCACCCCCAGACTATAAACGGGTTAATCAGCTAAAACCGTGGTGTGGTGCTATTCCAAAGCTCCAAGGCTGAGTAATGAATTGGCATGAGCGGCCATCCTGTGTTCGCTTCATTTGGCCGTTCCTCTCTCGATTTGTTCGCTGACTCACTTGTCATTTATTGCATGTCTGCTGGTGCCGAATTCCATGATAGACTGTTGAGAAATAGAGACAAATAAAGCAAGACCTGTGCTTAGTGGCTTTTGGAGAATGACTCAGGGCCAGTTGCTAAGGAGTGTAATAGTGGCGGATACTAGGGGTGGTGGGACCGTGGACTAGGAGGGATTCATTTCTGGTTCTGACTCTTCTTGGAGAGTCAGGGGATGTTTCCCAGAGGAGGCACCTGTGAGATGGCAGAGGAGAGTGTGGAAGACAGGGACTCCAGCTGAAGGGAAAGTGTGTGTCAGGGCATAGGCATGTGGGTGAATTATGTGGTGAGATGCTGTTTCTGTATTTGTTAATGAGCCTCCTCTGTCACTGCCCATCGCCTCAGCCGTGGCCAGCTTGCAGCTCCGTTAACAGCCTCTGTACAGGCTCTTTCCTGTGCCTGGATACCTTCCCCAGCTCTTGGCTAGCCCCTTTGACTATAATTGGGTGATGGATTAAATTGCGCCTTTTCCGAGATGCCCATCCAGACTGCCCGTCTGAAGTAGATTCACCCTGTTATTCCTACCATCCATCCTGTTGGTTGCTTCAGCTCACTTATCACAATACTGATTGCTTGTTGACTTTGCTGCTGAGAGGTCCCCAGACTGTCATCTCCATCAGGGCATTTCATGTTTACCGGTGTGTCCATAGTGCTTTGCACAATGCCTGACCCGTAGGAGTGATAGATCCTTACAGATGAGGGAATGAATGGGTGAAGGAATGAATGGAAAGGCCTCACTTGAAAACCAAAGACATTCTTTTTTAAAAATTTGATTGTCCTTTTGTTTATTTTTTAAACATTTTAAAATTTATCGATTTTTAATTGAAGGATGATTGCTTTATCATATCTTGTTGGTTTCTGCCATACATAAATATGAATCAGCCATAGGTATACATAGGTCCCCTCCCTCTTGAACGTCCCGCCCACCTTCCTCCCCATCCCACCCCTCTAGGTTGTCTCAGAGCCCCGGTTGGAGCTCCCTGAGTCATACAGCAAATTCCCCCTGGCTCTCTATTTTACATATGGTCATGTGTATCTTTGCATGCTACTCTCTCGTTTTACCCCACCTTCTCTGTACCCCCATTGTGTCCACAAGTCTGTTCTGGGTCTGCGTCTCCACTGCTGCCCTGCAGAAAGGTTCATCAGCATCATCTTTCTAGGTTCAATATATATGCGTTGCTGCTGCTGCTGCTTTTAAGTCGCTTTAGTCCTGTCCGACTCTGTGCGACCCCATAGATGGTAGCCCACCAGGATCCCCCGTCCCTGGGATTCTCCAGGCAAGAACACTGGAGTGGGTTGCTATTTCCTTCTTCAATGCATGAAAGTGAAAAGGGAAATGAAGTCTCTCAGTTGTGACCCCATGGACTGCAGCCCACCAGGCTCCTCTGTCCATAGGATTTTCCAGGCAAGAGTACTGGAGTGGGTTGCCATTGCCTTCTCCAAGATATATGTGTTAGTATACGATATTTGTTTTTCTCTTTCTGACTTACTTCACTCTGTATGACAGACTCTAGGTTCATCAAACACTTTCTTAATGGACTTGCAATTCCAGTTTATTCCTTGAAGTGTGAGGTAGTTCTTAACTAGGCACTTCGTATCCCAGTGAAGAATTTTGTTCAAGACCTTTGGGTGTTACCTTGAGGTAAAAGAAAGTGGGAATTTCCTCTGGATCTTGGAAGGAGTGATGTGAAAAAAAAAATCTAAGGATTCTTTAAATTGAATATACAAGGGTGAAATTCTATTCAGAATGCTTAAGTTATAAACAGAAGAGAATTTATGAATTTAAAGAAATCTGAATGAACTGCATCATTAAATCAAGTCATTCTTTATAGTCATTTTATAAAATTATATTGCATTTCTATTTGTACTGCTTGGTTCTCTGACTTGTCCTGATAATTTTGGTGATTTATTCTTATCTGTGCTCTGAAATCTTATTTTTATAATTAATATCATTATCATTATTTAAACCCTTATATAAATCAGTGATGTTCTCATATTGATAATTATTTTTTTTAATTTAAAACAGTATTCATATAACATTCCCCATCACTTTCGTTGCTGTTTCCCTCCACTTTTTCTTCAGTTCTTAAGAGTCCATAAAATGGCTTCATTTCCACTTCATCTTACCCACACTCATATTTTTCTTATACATGTCACATATAGCACAAGTGTCATTTTCCATGACATAGTGTCAGCAGATTATTTTCATCATATTGAAAGATTATGCAGCAACATTTATTTTCTATATAAGTTCTATGGTGATGGCAGGTGGAAACTGGACGTGAAATGGCACTCTGAGTGAAAGGAAAATCCTAAAGTGAATTGCTTCAATGGTTATGATTGTTCTCCCCATTTGTTCTCCTCCGAATAAGAACACCCGTGCAGAACTGTTAATCCCAAGGGGCGGCAGACAGGGTTTCTCGGCTTTAGTCAGTGGCTGGGTGATTGGCACCTCCTGATATGTTTCATCATTGATATCTCTTTCCCTGGCTTCTGATTCCAGCCTTTTGTTCCCTTCTTGGAGAAATGGGGAAAAATACATTTATAAGCTATTTTGAAAGTGAGATTTTGGTTATCGTTCTTTGTGACGGCAACATCTTATTTACCTGTTGGTTTCATTCATTCATCCAGTAAATATTTACTGCCCACGTACTCCGTACCAGGCACTAAAAAATGACTTACGATTACCAACATTTAAATTATTTTACAGTGTTTCAGAAGAGGATAATGTGAAAGAAGTCTTATGTCAGCAAAAAAATATTTTGTGGTCTGCCTGGTAATTTTTTTTTTTTTTCCAAAATTGCTCCTGGCTAGAAAATGATGATGGCTTCCACTTCTGACAACGCTGCTAATGTTGGGTTTCTGTGCCTGGACCTTTTGTGCGGTGTAGACAAGAGGCGTTTGGAGACTCTTAATTTCACCGGAACGCTGCACCTGTTGCTGGCTAATCTTGCATACGAAATCCTCGAGTCACTTGCTTTCATTTCCTTTTCCTGCCCCCTCTTTCCGGCGTGGAGGGGCTCAGTTTAGTAACTCAGATGAAGAGTAACCACCTTGTTCCTTGGGGCTGTGGTTTTAATGCCCTGGGGAGTGGAAGTGTTGGGGCCTTTTGTCATTCTCTTGCAGAAAGGCTCCCCTCTGACTGGCCTGAGATTCTGCAGCCTGTGTTTGTGCCAGAGTTTGGGACTGAGAAGGGGGTGGAGCCGGCTACCTGATACCTGGAACCTGACTGCTGTTGAGGAACATGCATTTCCTTTTGGTTTCATATGGTTTTTGGCTGTGACTTTGAGAAAGAGAGGAAGTATTATATAGTACTATTTACAGTCAGAGAAACAACTTTGAAACCTCTGGGCTTCATGATGGTTCAGGCAGTGCTGTTGGCAGCCAGTGAGCTGCTTCTCGAAGGCCCACGATGGGATGGGAGGAAATACTTGGAGCAGGGAGTTGGATCTGATGTTCAGAACACCCACGGCATGAATTTGGTGTCACGAATGGAGAAGGAAATGACAACCCACTCCAGGATTCTTGACCAGAGAATCCCATGAATAGAGGGGTCTGGCAGGCTGTAGTCCATGTGGTCGCAAAGAGTTGGACACAACTGAGCGAGTAACTCTAACTTGGTGATATGAAACCTAAGTTACCTTGTTTTTTTAAAGAGAGGCTGAGATACTGACACAGCTTAACCTGTAAGAATTTTGCAGGCACCATGAAAATAAATGTGAAAGAACTCTGAAGTTCAGAGGTCCCTAAAATTGGCCACTTTTTACTGACCAAGTTATAGACTGATGTTCCAATAGAAACATGGGTCGTTCCAAGCCTCTACTGAATTGGCAGCCTCAGGGAAGTTATTTTTAGTGTTACGTTCCTCATTTAAAACCAGGTTTGTTCTATTGGCTCCATTTTAAAATCTTTTTATAGATAGACGGATTTACTCATGAACATTCTCTGGAGGAGAGAGATTTTATGGAAAGTGGAACTCTAGGAAGTGGCACATAAGTGGTCCCCCCCTGCAAACTGTGGAAGAACTTGCTTCCTGTCCGGGGCAGCCCTGGACTACGGGCCTGGCTCTCTCCTCTTCTTTCTGGATCGCTGTGTTCTCTTGTACCTTCTGATACTGTTTCCAAGCTCCACCCTGCCGTCTTCCTCCCTGTTCTCTGTCACTCCTCAGATGCTCTAATCGTAGGCTGTGTGTGCATTTCTTGCCTCTGTCGTGTTCACTCCCACCTCGTTGGGCAGCCCCTGCCCTCTCCTTTCCCCTTTTGCAGGCCCCAGCCTGTGCTGGGGCTGATCCCTGAGGGAGTGACAGTGGGCACCACACATTCCCTCTGCAGTTGCCTCACTTTGCCTTGCCTGGGAACTGATTCTTGTCTGGACTGCATGGAACAGAGTAGGTGCTAAGTCAACAAATCAATTAGCTGACTGACTCCTATGGGCCCAAGGCTCAGGGATCTTGTTTATAAGTCCCATGGCTCGTAAGTTCTGGGCTACAACCATTACTTGCCTTCTCTGTTCCTCACCTGGTTATTGGACTTCCCAGGTGGTGCCAGTGGTAAAGAAAGAATCCACTGGCCAATGCAGGAAACACAAGAGACCCAGGTTTAATTCCTGGGTCGGGAAGATCCCCTGGAGAAGGAAATGGCAACCCTCTCCAGGATTCTTGCCTAGAGACTCCCTTGGACAAAGGAGCCTGAAAGGCTGTAGTCCATAGGGTCGCAAAGGGTTGGACCGACTGAAGCAACATAGCATGCACCGGGATATCTCTTGGCAGCTACATCATCCTAGAAATCCTGAAACGGATTTAAAATACCCAAGGTCAGGTTTTTGGCATTGGTTCTGCCACATTATTACCTGGATCCTTCATTTTCTCCCCTCTCCCAGCCCTCAGTAGGTGATTATGTCTCATTCCCACATGGGAGTGGGGTGGGTGTGCCAAGAGTAGGTAGCACTATCTTTGTGTGGTATCAGCTGCAGGCTGAATATACAGATGACTCATGCAAGTTAATACCCATGTCTAATGAGTGGCCCACAGCTTCAGATTTGCATAAAGGCCCAAGAGCTCCACAGGAAACACTGAATTGAGATTGTCACTGCAGGTGAGCAAAGGGCAAACTTATGAGTGACATGTCCAGCTTCATAGGGTGTTGTGCCCTATGGGAGTGAGAAATGGAGTATTTCCTGCTGTGTCAATAAGCTAGGATGTCACAGTCATCAGCCATTCCAGCCCTCAAGGGCAACTAAGAAGGAGAATACCTGTGATCTGGCATCCATTGGGCTGCAACCACTCCTGGTGAGCACTGAGGAAATAAAACCTGGGATCCTGGCCCCAGGTAGCTGAGATGCATATGAAAGGAATGATTTCAGTGAACCCAGACTCTTGCATCTTCCCATACACAGAAAAGCATAAATTCCTTAACTTGAGATAATCTGGTTTTCTTTAATTCACAAAAATATTTTTGTTGTTCAGACTACTTGCCCTTTGTTGTAAATTTCTATATAACCTGATTCCTCCCCCTCCATCCTCGGAGCAGTTCTCTTGGGGTCACTTGAGATGCTGTCTTCTGGCCTTGAAGTCCTAAAAATTCACACTGAATGTAACACACCTCTCAACTTTTAGGTTGTGACTGTTTTTTAAGTCACCAGGATACTTAGAAGAAGGATACTTGGAGAAGGGAATGGCAATCCACTCTGTCCTGGAGAATCCCATGGACAGAGGAGCCTGGTAGGTTACAGTCCATGGGGTCGCAAAGAGTCGGACACGACTGAGTGACTTCACTTTGGAGAAGGCAATGGCAACCCACTCCAGTATTCTTGCCGGGAAGGTCCCATGGATGGAGGAGCCTGGTGGGCTACAGTCCACGGGATCGCTAGGAGTCGGGCACGACTTTACTTTCACTTTTCACTTTCATGCATGGGAGAAGGAAATGGCAACCCACTCCAGTTTTCTTGCCTGGAGAATCCCAGGGACAGAAGAGCCAGGTGGGCTGCCATCTGTGGGATCACACAGAGTCGGACACGACTGAAGTGACTTAGCAGCAGGATACTTAAGTCAGCTCTCCCACTAGATGTTTTTACAGCTAACAAGAAAGAGTAATCCCCACATTTCCTTTTTTTTTTCTTCATACTTTTCCATGAAGCTGGAGGGTTCTGGAACCTTCTGGAAACTAGAGAGGTTTTCCTCACAGTGACAGCAGATGTACTTCAAGAAAACTCACTGGCTGATCTTTGCTCCACAGCCCAGCAGGTTGCCAATGATATTGCCTCTGTCTTTACAGCACATTTATTTCCAAATGTGTCCTTTTTTACATTCCTGAAAGCACCCTTCTCACTTGGTCACCGTTTCTCTGATCCCTTTCTGCAGTGCTGTGGTCTGCGCTGAGCAGAGTCTGCTCCAGAACTGCGATTTTTGATTTTGCGCATGTCATAGACTGTGGTGCCTCCTTTCTGCATCAGATGGCCTTATTGCGGAAGCTCTGTGGGTGTGAGAGATGCCCAGGGTTCCTCTCACTATCCTGGTTCACTCTTAACTTTTGTTCTGATGTCTTCCACATCAGCTTGTGTCTATTCTTTCAGTAAATGCTCATTTACTAAGTCCTTACAACATTTCAGGCTCCATGCTAAAGGATGACAATACAAAGGTAAATGAAAAATGACAGTGTTTACTTTTTGCCTGATTGATAGAAACAGAACATGTAGAAAATTCAGGAAAATAACTCCCTTCCTTTCTTGTGTGGTAATGTTTTAATCCTCTTTTTAAAGCATCTGAGTTTTATTTGTCTCTTTTCGTGTCTCCTTAAATATCTGTTCCTGCTCCCTGAAGAACCCTGGTGATAACCTTCCTTCCTTCGCTAGAGTGAGGTGTTTGCCACGTGAGTGGTTGTGCCAGGAACCCCTGTCTTAAGCGGCAGGCGCTACAGGATTCTACCAGGGCCTTGGCAGAGTGGATCCTGGCTTTTACGGAGTGGTGGCGTCACTTGATGGCCGTGCAGTGCTGGCCCGTTCTGCCATGACTGCTGTCAGCCACGTGCATCTCACCTCGGTCGGATCACAGCAGTTGTCACTTCTGTTTGGAAGTAACTTAACACAGCCAGTAAAAATCTTGCCATGTGTGTGTACACACAGTCACGCACACAGTCTGCCATGAGAGGAAGACAGCCCTGGGAGGGGAGCCTCCTCCCCTCTCTTGGTGCAGGGAGAAGCAGGTATATACCAACCACTTCTCTCTACCCCCATCATTATGGGATTCAGTGGTACTATTCTTTATCTCTTATGCTTACTGGTTTTGTGCACGTTTCCTGAGATAATTGTAAGAAAGGTTATAATTTATCTTCAAATACAATATCTAGGAACTTTTACCATTCTTTGTGTCTATTTGCACATTAGAAAATAAAGCCAAAATACTTAAAATCTGATTTCTTTCCTCTTTCATTGGTGTATGTTCCTTAAAGTCTGCATCAGAGAGAGGTCTCTAACGTGGTTGGGGATAAATTCTGAGCTCTTTGGTGGTGGGGATTTTTGTTTAGCTCTCTCTAACATAATTTTGCTGGTTATAATGTCATTCACTTCCATTAATATACTAATATGGAAACAAAGACATGGTTTCAGATTTTATTTATATCTTTGTGCTTTGGAAAAACAATCTCATGAGAACTCACTCAGCCCGTTAAATACCATCTTTGACATTGCTTTTTTGGGTTTGCTTGTTTTCAGAAAAGTTTTTCTGGCTTTTGCTCTTTGTATTTGGAACAGTAGCATAGCAAGTATTTTTAGACATGTGTTGTTAAAAGCATGTAAAAAATCCTTTTCATGTCAACATATGGAATTTTATTAGTAATCTTTAATGTGATCAAGAGCTAAGGTAGAATTTCCAGCTAGAAAAGAATGAGTTAAAAAAAAATCCCATATTTCATGGTTGGAGAAGCTACATTCTATATTTTCAGTTTGATGAAAATATTCAAGAGACTGAATTAGATTGGCAGCATCTTGAGGACAGAGATTACATCTTTTTCACTTCTGTTTTCTTCTTGGGTGTAGCACTGTTCTAGTCAGAAGGGTTGGCTTAGATGGTGGAGAGCCTTGTAAACTAAACTGCATAAGATTAGACTCCAACCTTCTTTTTTTTTTTGCATGGGAAATCTTGAAGGATTTTGAAGCTAGAGAGCTGCAAGTAATTTACAAAGGTCACCCTGGAGATTCTGAGAGGGTTGATTGGAGTGAAGAGAGCCTGGAGGCAGAGTTAACACTGGACGTGAAAGTGGATGTGGTGTGAAGGTGGGTGGGCGACACAAGAAGCCACAGATTTCATTGGTAGAGGTCCACACTCTCTCATTTGCAGTTATAATAGCTAAAAGGAACTCTGAAAACAGAAAGGCTTTTTTGTAATTCATTTGATTGTAAAACCTGAGCTTGACCTGAGCTCATTTTTTGGGCAAAATTTGACCAGAAGTGTTGGGATGCTTTTGAAATCTTTCCTTATCTCACTTACCTCCTAAAACACACATATTTACTGCAGAAGTATTAGCGTATTCGATTGGGGGAAATTATCCTACATCTTGCTCTTTTTGTCTTGTGTGCTGTGCTAAGTCACTTCAGTCGTGTCTGACTCTGTGTGATACTATGGACTGTAGCCTTCCAGGTTCCCCCGTCCCTGGGATTCTCCAGGTACGATTACTGAAGTGGGTTGCCATTCCTTCTCCAGGGGATCTTCCTGACCCAGGAATGGAACCCCTGTCTCTTATGTCCCCTGCATTGGCAGGTTCTTTACCACTAGCTCCTCCAGGGGAATGCATAGCCTATGTAACTTTTCTCAGGTGGGAAAAGCTCTGATTTGGTAGCTCCTCTATGTTCTAAGCGTTCTGGACAAGGAATTGTGAAACTCAGTTTGACCTGTGTTACAAGATGAGGCTGATAAGGCCTTCAGATTAGCTGTGGAGAGAACTGTGGAGGAAATAAGCATTTCTAGACTGGAACACTCAATAGTTAATAATGAAACTACCTCATCAACATGAAAGAAAATAGGACTTCTGGTGGGGGGATCAGAAACATTCATTAGAGAGTGAGTGAAAGGATGTGTTTTTGAAGTGTTGCTTGTGTTCAAGTCCTGCCATTCAATCGTGAAACAGCAAAAGGGAACAACTGGAGACATTTAAATAAGATCTGTGGAGTAGTTCAATGAATTGCATCAGTGCTAATTTTCTGGTTTTGACAGAAGTACTCTGGTTCTGTAAGATGGTAACATTTGGGGAAGCTGGATGAAGGGACTATGAAAACCCTGAACAATTTTTTTTACAACATTTTGGGTAAAAGTCTAAAATTATTTCAGGTTTTAAAAAATGAGGAAATAGTTGCTTTAGCCAAGCTCAGATAGCAAGAAGTGGTATAATCCATGTTGCCTTTAAGCAGAGAATATCTGTTAGCAGGAGTATGGTTTTCCTAGAGATTTTGAACTCTAAAAATGCCGGTTGAATAGATGTCCAGGTTTCTATCCCTCTTCGTTTTTTTTAAAAAGCTGACCTTGTTTTAGCAGAAGATTAATTGAAAAATTTTTGATTCAAGAAAAAGCCTTGATCCTAGTTACAACAAGAAACTGTGTCTGGACGGTTCATGCAAAGTGTTGTCACTTGTGATCCCTCACTTTTCATCTCCCTCGTGTTGGAGGGTGTGGTTTATTTCCGGCTTTTGTCTGCTGCTCTGCAGGCATAGGTGTAGGTTCATTGGTTAGAACAGAAAGTTGTAATAAGATGTTCAAAACCCAGAGCTTTGCAGATAACAGAGGGAATGAAGAAAATGGTCAAGGTTCGCTGACTCGGGCTTGGCTGTGCCCATATGCCTGGCATGTGTCTCCCCGGTGGGAGGAGGGTTTGTCTTGAAGGCCTCTGCTTCACTGTCTCGCTTCCACACCACCTTTCTGTAGTTCAGCTGATGCGGTCTGTAATTCTCTCTGCAGGCTACTCTTTTCCTTCCTTTTGGCTGAGAGTAGACCTAGGCTGGCAGCCAGTAGCCCTTGAGCTATAATAGAGCTAGTGGTATGTACAAAATTTGATTACTGCTGTCAACACCAGATTGAATAAGAAAGTGCATACCCTAGACAGATACTTGGGACATAAATGGTCTATTGATTTCACGAGAGCTAGAAATGAGGCCACCATGTAATCTAGCAGAAGGGGGTCAGTGGGTACACATTACAGAACAGTTTGTAAAAGTTTGCCCTTCTTTTAGACTTTTTTTGAAAGAACTTTCAGATAACCTTGATAAACTGATTGTTGCTTTTGATTTTCTTCACCGTCAAGTATTTACAGAAATTCCAATGTGGCCTTTGTACTTCTTGTTTTCGTTCAATGGTTTGCCTTTCCTGTGTAAAATCTGGTGTAGAAATTGTACTGGCTGATACAAGCCGTATTTGCTCCTGAACTCTGATGACATTTCCACTTAGCTTAATATGAATGTTTTAGAAATTTCCCACAAAGGAAAGTTCTATTTGACATAGGAAAGTTCAGCGGTCAGTTTCATAGTCAGCTGCATGCCAAGAAATAACGAAAACAGTGGATTACATAGTGCAGCCTTGGGACATGGAAAATTTCTTAGAAGATGAATGAATCATATTATTAATACATCTTGTGGGGCCTGAGGCCTTATATTGAAAAACAGGGGAGAAGGTAATTTTTTAAAGCTTGTAGCCTTTTCATATTTTCCTTCTTGTGTTTTATGTAGACTTTATTCTTTTTAATTTTTTAAGGCATTAAAAATAATTTAAAATAGAATGTTTTAGGAATAAAATAATTCATTTCATTGTACATGAATTTTTTTCAGACATCAGAAATCGGAAAAAAATGAATATCTCTTTGAATGAGATTGAGTTAGATTAGATAAAGACTTCAAGTTAGAAAATATGATAATCCCTCAAGTTAGATTGGATTATATGTTTTGAATTTTGGATTAGATAATCTCTTTGAATTTTATTGGATAATCCCTTTGAATTAGAATAATTATTATCCTCTCAATATCACATTTTTTAGAGAAAAAGGGAAAACATCAGTAGTGTCTAGAATCCTAACTTGTTCCTCTTGGCTTCCTTAAAATTTTGTAATAACCTTAATATTAAATCAAATCTTGTCTAAAATTTCTTCCTATGAATAATTATGGTTATTCACTTATGAAGGGCTGCTTTAATTGAGACTATTTCTATTTAGGAAGAAGACAAATACAGAAAGACATGTGGAAACAATTGATTTAGAATTTAATAAGTTTTCATAAGTAGCCCTTGCTTAGGGGAAGGTAAACCAACTGCTTTAGCAGCCTCTTACTTAGAGATGTAATCTGAACACCAGCAGTATTTAGCTGGTATGTTATACCAGGTTAAAATGTTGAAATAGGGTGGGAGGTGGGAAGGGGCTTCGGCATTGGGAGATCGTGTACACCTGTGGCTGATTCATGTCAATGTATGGCAAAACCAATACAGTAGTGTAACGTAGAATAAAGTATTAAAAAAAGAAAGAAATTAAACATGAAAGCCACAATAAAAAAAAATAAAATGTTGAAATACATTTTTATATTTGGGCTTTGACAACCATCAGGGAAGTGTATATCAAGCCATGATGATGTCACTTCACACCCACTAGGATGGCTATAATAATAATAAAAAAAAAACTAGATAAAAATAGGTGTTGGTGAGGAGGGAGAGAATTTTATCCTTCATGTACTGCTAGTGAAGGAATGGAAGATGGTGCAGCCACTTTGGAATGCTGTCTGGCAGTTCTTGCAAAGGTTAACTGTAGGATCCTATTATATGATCCAGTAATGCTACTCCTGGGCATTTATACGCAAGAGAAATAAAAACATATGTTGATATAAAAATTTGTACATGAATGCTCATAGCTGCATTATTCATGTCAGCTAAAAAGTAAAGACAACCCAAATGCCTGCCAATTGAAAAGTGAATCAGTAAAATACAAGGAAGATTATTCAGCTGTAAAACAAAATGATATGCTGACATACTACAGCATGAAAGGAACTTTGAAGACATTATGCTAAGTAAGACAGGTCAGTCATAAAGGACTACATATTCTATGATTTCATTTATGGGAAATGCTCAGGAGAGGCAAATCTAAAGTGACTGAAATTAGATTCTCATGGTTGGCTAGAACTGGGGGAGGGTGCAGAGAGAAGATGGAGCTTGAGTGCTTTTCGAAGTGATGAAAATATTCTAAAATTGATTGTGTGATGGATATATAACTCTGTGAATATACTAATAACCACTGAATTATATACTTTAAATGTGTTAATTGCATGCTATGTGAATTATATCTAAATAAAGCTGTTACCAAAAAAAAAAAATCAGGCTTTGACCACGTGACCTAATCTATAGCATCGTGTTTTTCACTCTTTCTCTCCTCACCACAATCCCATGAGACAGGTGAGGTCTCTACTCTCATTTTACAGGTTTGGATATTGAGGCTTAGAGAGGTTGTTTTGCCAGGCATATGGTTTCTAGTCTAGAAGATACAGAGATAAGGAAGAGGAGAGTGGGGCAAGGACTGAGTCTATCTCAGCCAGTAGCAGGAAGAGAGATGTCTTCTGATTTAAATCTGTGTGTATCCTGACAAGAGAACCTAAGTTATGGAAATCTTTGCCTATAAGTTGAAAGTTTTTGTTTCAAAGCAGGAGAGAAAAAAAATAGTTAAACAGGAACAAAAAAGCCCACGAGGCAACATGAGTCACGATTTTCCCTGCTGTTGAATGTGTGTGGATGACGTCTGTATGTCCTTGTTGCTGCGTTGCTAAGTCGTGTCCAGCTCTTTTGCAACCCCGTGGACTAGCCCATCAGGCTCCTCTGTCCATGGGATTTTCTGGGCAAGAATACAAGAGTGGGCTGCCATTTTCTTCTCCCTGGGATCTTCCCGACCCTGGCATTGAACTCGTGACTCCAGCATTGACTCTTTACCACTGAGGCACCTGACATCTATCTGTGTTCTGTGGTAATAAAAGAGTGAGGCAAATACACAAGATCGAACAGGCTGGAAAATATGAGTCAAAGCTGTTACCTCTGATCTTATGATTCTGTGTGGTTGAATGTATTTTTTTCCATAATAGCAGTCTCTAAGGAATTAAGAAATTCTTTTGAGTTCCATTTTTCCCAAGGTGTATATGCATATTGAAGTGAAATAACAAGTTCAGTTTATGCTTTGAAGTAGAGTTAATATATAACCAAACTCTTCAGCCCAGTTGTATGCCCAGGGCAGTCGCCTCTATTAATATACATGTGGGTAAGGAGGTGGGTGGAGGTGTCCTTATCAGCTGACGCTGTCAAAAACAGGAAGCAAAGTTATAATCTCTTTGTAGTGGATCAGAAACATTCAAAGGCCCTCCGTTGCGACAATTAAAAGAACAGTGACAGAAAAGGACCTAAGGAATTTTCACTGACTGCGGAGTGTAACATCCTGTCTGGTATTTAGAGGCGATTCAGTTAGGTTTTAGTCAGATTCTCTCATGGGAAAAATAAAAGCCACGGCAAAACAGGACATCCCAGTGTGCAGTTCGCAGGCTGCTTCTGTGAAAATCCACTTCCTCTGCATCTTTTTCCTCGTCACTTAAGCAAATGCAGGTGATGAGCGGCCCGGCGGCCACCGCGTTTCGCTGGAAAAAGTACAGATTTGATGCGCCAGGACACGCAGCTTGCCAGGCTGGCAAGCATTTACCAGGTAAGTTTGTCAGCTGGCCTGACTCCCTGCCCTCCCTCCCGTGAGGTTTTGAAAAGAGGATGTCGGCAAAGACAGGCTGTCTCAGTCCCTTACTCACTCCCGTGT
Source organism: Madoqua kirkii (assembly GCA_006408675.1). Classification (NCBI taxonomy): domain Eukaryota; kingdom Metazoa; phylum Chordata; class Mammalia; order Artiodactyla; family Bovidae; genus Madoqua; species Madoqua kirkii. The sequence goes on from SJYC01040631.1 coordinate 79,735, forward strand.
GTTAAGTAACAGAGCTGCTGAGGCAGGACCTCGCTGGGGATGGGAACACTCGGCATGTTCTTCCTGATGTCGAATCTGCTGTAGAGTCTGAGGAATCGAGACCAGCGTTGTGGGGTTTCATCTTTTCTTCAGAATGCGATGATCTTCCAGTTCTTGGCTTCTTGGAAAAAAAGTACACAAGGAACCATATATTTGTTGTGACAACGTGCTTCATGTATTTTCAAACTAGCTTATTATGTGTTGACTATTTTCTGTCCTATAGAGAAAGTTTCCTTTGTGCTGTTGTGTAGGGATAGTGTTTATTGTACTTGGTTTACTGTGCTGACTAAAAATGTATTTTACTTTTAAAAGTGGTTCAGAGCTGATTAAGGGGAGAATCAGACATTGTACTTTTGGGCGGATTGTAAGTGGAGGGGTTTTGTGTTTAGGTAGTCTTGTACAGAAGAACTCAGACGCGGAACTTCATGTTGCACGTGATCATGCACCTTTGTGTCGCTGGAGTTTACTTCCAGGGGGCCCTAGATTTTTTGATTAGTTCTGACGTCCGTATCTTGTTTAATCTATATATTCATGTTCCGGCCAAATAAGCTTTCTGAGAAAAAAGAAAGCGATGTGTAACATTTGACCTTACATATCATGCTTGCATGTTGCTCGTATGGAACAACTTTTAGACTGGTTAGAATTTTTTTTTTAATGGTTTTCTTTCTTTTCAAATTACTCTTTCTCTCTTAAGTTTTTCTTCCTAACTCCATGTGAATGTGGTGGTAAATGCTGGTAGGCATCCTCTCCCTGGAGTGAATTCTCAACTCGAATGATTGGAAGCAGCCCATGTTTTCTTAGCAAATTTGGCTTCTTGGCCAAGTGTAATAAGAGATCAGCATGCTATAATTCACTTTGTTGGCTGTTACTTTTCTCTCTTATTTAAAGAACCATGTGGTCTCAACAGAAAATTAAAACATCTGTCAGAAGCCTGAATTAAAACCTCAGGTACAAGAGCATTGCAGCTTGTAGCCTTTCAAATATATCTCTTGACTTTCACTTATTCTCTTCCTTTTCTCAGCATGAATAATCTTCATCATCTGCTGGTCTGTGCAGTAATGTCTTGCTACCAAGGGTCTCAGAAATAGGAAGATAATTAGAAGTAAAAAATTCAAATAAACTTTTAAATAATAAGCAAAGTTTTATGCGGGTAGACTTCAGCTTTAAATATGAATTCTCATTCATTCAGATGGCATTATTTCCTATTCTGTGATCAGTCCAAAGGCTTTAGGAAAGTAGAAAACATTTAAAAAAAATATATATTTTAAGGCACATTATTTTAATAAAAATAGAAGATTAGTGTGTATATGATTTGCAAGGGCCTAGGTTCTTATTGGCTGTTATTAATGTACTATTTTCTTATATCTACAGGATAGCTCTCTTTAGTGATCTTGTAAATAAAGGTAGAAAAAAGTATACGGATGGCATATTTCATTGCAATATGTGGCTAGTTTTGATCTTCAAGCAGTCTCCATAATAGATTAAACTTTGGGGTGAATCCTTTATTTACAGACCTCAAGTAAGGTGGAAAGAGTGAAACCATAAGTGTTTTGCATTAAACCGTTGATGTTACTGGGGTTGAGGTTTCAAATGACTTTTGCAGAACCTAAAGGGAGTAATAACATAGGTAATAAAATGGAATAAACTGAAATATATATTCGTTGAAAATAAGCCTTTCAGTGTTATTTTTGAGACTGCCCATCCTTTTGCCCTGTGTTATCTTCTAAAATGTGCAACTCTAATTTAGTGCATTTGCTTCTCGGTAAGTTGAAATCTCATTATCTGTATCTCTCTCTCTCTGGTATAGAATCATTACATTTTAAAATATCTCCTTTTCCTTTTCTTAATCTTGATGTCTGTGTACAAATGCCCAAATGTTAACAAATAATCTAATTGAAGGAGAATAAGTTTAAAAAAAGGCTTGAAGGTGTGAAATAAGAAATTGCTTGGAGCTGTAGGCATCTACCAGCGCACAGGTGACTTAGGTCAGCTCAGGAAGCCGCTTCTGGGAGGCCTCGCTTTTCTTGCCATCCTTCCTGCTTTCTCTTCAGGCTGACAGAACTCTGTGTCAGTCGTTTCGAATGGGTTCACGTATTCTCAACCTTGGCTGCACGTTAGAATCACCAGTGTGCTGCAGCCCCTCACCTGGAATCTTGGTATAGTTAGACCGAGGCCTTGACTCTGTTCAAAAGCTGTCCAGGTGATTTTGATGGGGATTCCAGATGGAAGCGTATGGTTCCAGGGGAAGCGTATGGTTCCCTGTTAGACTGAGAGCTCAGAAGGGCAGGAAGGAAGCTTATGCTGTCCTTCTGCACTCAGCCCATGCCTGTTAGCAGGGAGTCTCAGGTTCTGCTTGAGGAATGGGTGGGTGAACAAATTCCTCTGAGCTGGAGGAGGCTACAGGAGGACCAGACCTCCTGGTTTTTGGTTTGAGCTGATGGAGAAGAGTGTGTTACATGAGACTATGGTCTGTCTGAAGATGGCTGTCATTGGGAAGAAGCTCTTGGAAGAGCTCACTGGGGACCAGGCCAACTTGGGTGCACTGAACAGACCACTCTGAAGAGACAGAGCTCCTAGATGGTAGTGTCTTCATGAAGCAAGGCAAGTGGAGGGCTTTGGAATAGGAATTTCATCAGGGGCTGAGGTGTCTGTGTCTGTCTGAATATGGAGGTGGGGCCCACTGTGGACACTACAGGGAGGTTCTGGGTGCCAGGGTTAGTTTGAAAGGAAGAAGTGTGATTATCTTTGCCAGGAATTAGTGGCTGCCTGACCCACCCATTGGCTGTATGAATATAAAGGCTGTGTGAGTATTTAGAGTGGTCAGAGCTCAGTGAGGTTTGTCTGAGGGAATTTCTCAGGGCCTGTGAAATTTTAGCTGATCTTAATGTTTATAAAGGAAATGAGTTAGTGGTTAGGGGAATGTAATTTGCTTAGGCTTGAGAGAAGAATAATTGTTCAGTTGGGTTAAGGGTAGATGGAGTGAGTTGTTTGAAACTGAAGAACTTTGGAGGGGAATGAGAAGTGTAATTAACATGGTAATGAAGAGTTGTTTGAGGGAGGGGACCCACGTCTCAGTTGCCGTCAATGTGTAAGTCACTGAACTTCTGAGATGGGTCCCCAGTCAATAGCGTCCCCCAGGTGATTTTGGTCACGAATAATTAGGTAACATGTTTTAAAGCACCTTGCAAGCTGTAGTAACAGTTCCAGGTAAATAAAAGGAATAGTAAGTTCTGTAAAAATTATAAAAATATAGGCAATTGATAACAAACTTTGCCTGCTACCTACAATATAGGAATGGAAAATCAAATATTGTATTCGTATGGCACTTAAAATGTATTTAGGCTTAAAATGGTACTTAAAATGTATTTAAGCTGACGCTGTGCACTCTATCATCTTTTCAGTTGTGGTTTTCCTTGGCATTACTTGAAAGGTATGATTATGACATGGGTCCTGGTTTCATGTTTCACTACGGTTCTTTGACCCTAGTTAGAGGGCACCAGGTGCTTCCTACTCTGATTGCTGGCAAATTTAGGATTTAGTTGGAGGGCCACTGATAGACTGGTGTGGGAATTAGATGGGATTTGGGCTTGGTGACTCCCTTACGTTGCTGCAATATTTTGACCTTGATTTGAACAGTTCAATGAACTGGCAGCTCAAGTAGTTTTTTCCCACTGAACTAGAACTTTCATTGTTTGGCAGAGGAAGATGAGTCATAGCCCAGTCCTGCCATTGTGACAAAGTGCAATTTTAGTCCAGGGCTAAAGGAACACAGTTTAGACTCTTTCTGTCTAAACCAGAAAGTATTGAAACTTGGATTGTGAGCTGGATGAGAATTAGTGTGGCCCTCTCTGTGGGGTTACTCTCAGTGCTACATTAAGAAGCATTAATGCTTAATGAAGCATTGGCTCAGATGGTAAAGAATCTGCCTGCAATGCAGGAGACCTGGGTTCACTCCCTGGGTAGGAAAGATCCTCTGGAGAAGGAAATGGCAACCCACTCCAGCGTTCTTGCCTGGAGAATCCCATGGACAGAGGAGCTTGGCAGGCTGTAGTCCATGGGGTCACAAAGAGTTGGACACGATTGAGTGACTTTCACTTTCTCATTTTGTTTATTGAAGTACATTTTTGATCCTAAATCTAATTTTTAGTGATATATTTACATAATCAGGTCCCTTCTTAAAAAATTCAATGCAGAATTAAAATTATACAGAGTGGCAAATTTTGGGTTCCTCTGTCCCTCCATATCATTGTTGTTTTGTTTGTCCTGACACAACTTTTTTTGTGTGTGACTGTACAAGTGTATATTTTAGGTCTAAATTCCTACAAGCACAGTTTTTCTTTTTTAAACTGAAGTTGAAACCATCTGGCCATAGTGTATCCCATTTAAAAAATATTAACAGTAATGACCTGTGTACATATAATTTAGTTCATTTGGGTAATTTCTGGGGCAAATATGCTTTCACTGTTAAACTGCCATCTACAAAAGGGAGAGAGATGAAAACTAGTATATATTTGTTTGGACTTGCATTGTGTGTGTTTGTGTGTGAAATTGAACTTTGCATATATTTTTTGGCTGTTTGGACAAATTCTTCAGTGAATTGCCTTTTTATACATTGTCCCCTCCCCCCCCCCCCCCCCCCCCCCCCCCCCTCTGGCC
>SJYC01040632.1:0-11752 GCA_006408675.1 Madoqua kirkii
GGGTCTCTGAACTTTTAAACCTCTACTGATTTCAAAGGAAATTAATTCAAAATGGCAAATTTTGAATGACTTACTTAAATGTTGAGTTTTAAGATGCTTAACTTCCAGTCTAAAAGACAAACCTGATTTCTGGGTCTCTGGGACAGAAGTTTGTGTCTTTGAACTTGGGCTCTGTGTTTTCTCGGTCTCTGTCAGCTGTGGAAGCTGTCACATCCCGATCTGTGCTGAGGCTGATAATTATTTAGGAGCCTTCGAGACGGGTAATTATTTAAGTGCCTTCACTATTTTATTACATTTTCACATCCTGATAACTTATTTTCATAGCGATGGTGAATCCCAGGATTATTTTTAGAATAGCCCATGTTCTGTGTAGTTTGTGGAACATGTTAGAGTTATCAGAAAGGATCTGGACTTGGAATTGCATGGTTGAATCCCAGCTATGTGGCATCTTGAGTCTTAATTTCCTTTTTTGCAAAATGGAGATAGTGGAGCTGTTCTAATATGCATGTAAGAGCTTCCCTGGTGACTCAGTGGGAAAGAATCCTCCTACCAATACGAGACATGCGTTTGATCCCTGATCTGGGAAGATCCCACATGCCTCTGAGCAACTATGCTTCTGTACCACAACTACTGAGCCTGTGCTCTAGAGCCTGGGAGCCACAGCTTCCAAAGCCTGGGAGCCCTAGAGCCTGTGGTCTGCAGAAGGCGAAGCCGCCACAGTTGAAGCACTGGGCGGCAGCTAGAGAGGAGCCCCCATTCACCGAAACAGGGGAAGAGCCCAGGCAGCAGTGGAGACCCAGGAAGGCCAAGAATAAAAATATATAATGAAAACAATTTTAAAAAGTGTGTGCCTGTAAGATCCCTTGGACATTCCTTGGTAAATTGCAGGAAAGATTATAGTAGAGCTTTTTAAGTTAATGGGAAAAAATACAGTTCAGATGCTAAATGAAGATAATATTGGCTTCAGTGAGGCCCCACGTGCACCATCATACTGAAAATTTACCAGTTTTTTCTCATCCTTCGATCAAGATCTGTTAGTGATTTTTCACCTCAAAGCATCAAAGCTGTAATCCTCTGCTGGGCTCATTTAACCACAGACCCAGTACGTGGCAAGAAATTTCAACCTATACAGGCTGGCAAACGGCCTGTAGTTGCTTGGAGAGTGTCTATGGTAGGGTGCCTGAACTGTTTTGCTAGATTCAAAGTTCACTTTCATTTGTTCAGAAAGGTTTTATGGTTTGCAGGCAAGCAAGGCAAGCAAATGGAAAGGGTATACAGCTTCCCATGTGAGTCTCTGCCGTGGAACCTGTTTGCCTTTTGGTGCCTATTATATAGAAAGCTTTGTATAGTCTGTAGAGAGGACTGTTTCTCCAAAGAGAGGAAAACTGTTGTGATGGTCTGGAAGCATGATAGATTTCAATTTAATGTCATTGATTGGGATACTGTTAGAGACTGGGCCACACTGAAGTTCTGAGATAGGTATCTTACACAAAGTCTTCATATATCATCAGTGGGAGTGCCTCATCTGATAGCTTTTCACATGACCTTCTGAGAAACAGCTCCTCTTGACACACCAACGCAGACTTCTGGCCTAGCCCTTCAGCCGCCAGCTAGGTTCCTGCTGCCATAGTGAGTCTCCAGGCTTTTGACTTGGCCTGTTTTCTAGTTTGACTCCTGGATTCTGTGCTTTTAATTTCTGCTTTGACTTTCAGGCAATAACTCTCTTTCTGGTGTTAGAAGCTCCTGGATTGTGTTTGACGGAAGAAATATATTTCCCCGTCAGATACATTTTCTCCCTAAGATAACCCTGACCTACCCATGCAGTCTGGTATCTGACAGTACTCTGATAACTATTTAGTTAGTTGTTAACAAATATTTATTGTTGGACTCTGAATAATTAGTATTATAGCAGGCAAAGGAAAATTAAAGTTTGTGTGTGTTTGCAGGTCCACTGATTTATGGGACATTTGGAGAAGGAAAAAAAATCATGAAATGAAATACTTACTATATTTTATACCTAACCATGTGGATTCTTTAAAATAAAGATTACATTCCATCTTTACTCACATTCATTTAAAAAATCATGGTGGATTTCATTGTAATGGACTTTATGCTGAGGAGTTATGGATATTTTGCAAGAGGATTGAGAAAGCTATTCTCACTTTCCTCTGTGTCCCACTGGATTTTTCTTATCCAACCAGCTACTTCCTATCCATTTCTTCTGCTGTTACAAGAAAAAGCCTATGCTTTATGTGAGAATTTGTCTGTGGCTGAATTAACTGAGCACCCTTAAGAAAAGTCCTGTGTATTTACTGAATTTGTTGCTAGGCCTTATGCTGCAGAATTCCTCAAAGTAATAAAATCTAAATAAAAAATGAATGGTGTTGAAGGCAAATCTCCTTCTTGATTACTGTAATAAAGAATTGACATTTACTTCCCATGATTTCAAAGTCAGTCAGTAGGTAATATTTGTCTGGTGTTTCATGACAAAGAAGACTTATCATATTGGGTTTGTGTTAGGAAGAAGGTAAGCATTGATCTCCCTGTAACTTTCTCATTTTATTTTTCTCATCATTGGGTCTTACCTAGAGTAGTGCTCAGTTTTCTGTCAACCTCAACCCAGCTACACATGGTCAAGAATAAAAGATAAGAAAAAAAAAAGAGCCAAAAATAGATGATTCAGAGAATACTTATGGAGACCTGATGTTTTCTGAGTCCTGTTGTAATTGCTGAGTGCTTTTGTTTGTTTGACTGATTAATTTATTTATTTGACTGCACCAGATCTTAGTTGCAACGTGTGGGATATTCACTGTGACATGCAGGATCTAGTTCCCTGACCAGGGATAGAACCTGGGTCCCCTGCATGGAGAGCTCAGAGTCTTAGCCTCTAGACCACCAGGGAAGTCTCACTGGGTGTTTTAAGTCAGGTTTTGAATTAAATGATTCTGCTCACTGGCATTCCAGGACCACTGTGTGCCCTGCAGGCTGCACATAAATGTTGAGGGACATCACTGTGCAGATGGGGACATCAGTGAAGTGTCTTCTGTTCAGTTCAGTGGCTCAGTCGTGTCTAACTCTTTGTGACCCCATGGACTGCAGCATGCCAGACTTCCCTGTCCATCACCAACTCCAGGAACTTGCTCCAACACGTCCTTGGAGTTGGTGATGCCATCCAACCATTTCGTCCTCTGTTGTCCCCTTCTCTTCCTGCCCTCAGTCTTTCCCAGCATCAGAGTCTTTTCCAAGGAGTCAGTTCTTTGCATCAGGTGGCCAAAGGATTGGATCTTCAGCTTCAGCATCAGTCCTTCCAGTGAATAGTCAGGACTGATTTCTTTTAGGATTGACTGATTTGATCTCTTTGCAGTCCAAAGGACTCTCAAGAGTTTTCTCCAACACAACAGTTCAAAAGCATCAGTTCTTCAGTGCTCAACTTTCCTTATGGGTCTTAGGCACTCATTTTAGTGACTGTTTCCTTAATTCAGACTTAGATATTCAGTTTGAAAGTAAATTTGAAAGATAGGGGGCCTGAGGGCTGCTAAAAATGGAAACACTGACAATCATGAGACAGGCCTATTGGCAGGCTGATCCTAGAGAAAACAAAAAAAATAAAGAGCAAAGAAATGTCAAAGCCAAGCAACAAGAGTCCGTATGACGCAAATATTTTGCCGTTCAAGTAGGCTAAATTGAGAAAACTATTAGCACGTGAAAGAGCTCTCCCAGGGAGAAGACCATGCAAGTGAGAGGAGGCAGGGTGCTTTTCTGCAGCATCTTTTCAGGCTCTAAAGTCCTGTTTGCATATTTTGTCTGGGTTAGTGTTAGTCCCTCAGTTGTGTTGGACTGTAGCTCTCCATGCGCCTCTGTCCATGGAATTCTCCCGGCAGAAGACTGGAGTGGGTAGCCATTCCCTTCTCCAGCGGATCTTCCCGACCCAGGGATCAAAACCAGGTCTCTTGCTTTGCAGGCAGATTCTTTACCCTTTGAGCTACCAGGGAAGCCACTTGAATTCAAATGAACAAAGCCCCCTTCTCTGACCCTGCATGGCCTGAGTTAAGCTAATCTGTGTTGCTGGTTTCCAGCTGCAGAGGGTCGGTACTTTGCAACCAGTGTTCACTTACTTTCGGAAGCTGTAAATATTCTTGGTACGGACGGACCTTTCCTGCTCTGAGCAGTGTGTCCTCAAGTTCATTCTTTCTTTCTTTTTTCTCCTATCCTACAACTTTATTTTATTTTTTAAAAAATATATTTGTTTGCTTATTTTTGGCTCCACTGAATTTTTGTTGCTGTACACAGGCTTTCTGTAGTTGCGGCAAGCAGGGGTTACTCTCTAGTTGCAGTGTGTGGGCTTCTGATTGCACAGGCTCTAGAGCACAGGCTTAATAGTTGCAGCACAGGGGCCCACTTGCCCCTTGCCATGTGGAATCTTCCCCGACCAGGGATTGAACCTGTGTCCCCTGCATTGGCAGGCAGATTCTTAAATACCGGACCACTAGGGAAGTCCCTCAAGTTTGTTCTGCTATTGGAGTAAAACCAATTTACTTCATGGCTGGTCAAGTAAATCTTTTCTAGGAATTCTTTCCTGCCTTCCAGGTACGGGTTGGCTACCCTCCCCTCTGCTTCTCCCACAGCCTCTCCACCTTCCCTGCCAGGATAGAAGCCAGCAATCCCTAGAGTGTTCATCTGTCTCAGCATTAATGACAGATGTTATTGTGCTCAGTCACTAAGAGTGTCTGACTCTCTGTGACCCCGTGGACTCTAGCCCACCAGACTCTCTGCCCATGGGATTTCCCAGGCAAGAATACTGGAGCGGGTTGCTATTTCCTTCTCCAGGTGATCTTCCTGACTCAGGATTGAACTCACGTCTCCTGCACTGGCAGGTGGATTTTTTTTTTTTTTTACCACTGGGCCACCTCTTGCACTGTGTTTAGCTCAGCATATATTTCCAATAAGCAAGATCTTACATGTGTGTGTGTGCTCAGTTATATCTGACTCTTTGCAATGCCATGGACTGTGGCCTGCCAGGCTCCTCTGTTCACTGAACCTGGATCTCCCACATTGCAGGCAGATTCTTTACCATTTGAACCACCAGGGAAGCCCCAAGCTGTTATTGTAGATTACATATAAACTCCATATTTATGATATAAATGTGCTGAGGGCACACTGCTTTCCAAATCAACACACATAAAATAGGTGGCTTTTTTAAACATAATTTGAACATACAAATTTATATTTTGGTTTGATGACTTATTAAAATTTAGAAATAATAATTACCTATCTTTCCTTGGTATTTGTTTTTCTTCTTGATTTCCATTTATAGATGTTATAGATCAGTGTTTTTGAAAGTGTGATCTATCACATTTAAAAATCTCCACAAGTGATTTTGCCTGTTTGAGAACCCCAACTCTAGACTTTGAGGTTAGAGGCTGGGCTTGTTCCTGTCTTTGAGTCCTCAGGCCTACCACAGCTCCTGGCACATTTTAGTTGCTCTTTTTTTTTTTTCTTCTCTCCATTGAATGAGATAGAATCCCAGTCGGAAGTGTTTGGAAAGGTGTGCATGTGGAATACAGCAGCACAGTCAGAAGCCACCTGGATAATTCTTGACCATTTTTCATTGGTTTTGTAAATCAACAGCATGTGAGAGTGAAATGTGATATGGATATATGAGAATTAGCTTTTTAAAAATTTTCTTGCCCAGAAAAATATACTGTAACTTTGTTATTTATATTTTTACCTTGTTTGAAGCAAATTTTATTTTAGGATAGTTTTACATTTACAGATATTAAATGCAAAGATGGTACAGGGAATTCCCACATACCCCTCTCTGTGTCCCCTTCCGTCTGTTGCTGATATATTGTATTACTATGTAATATTTGTGTGTGCTTAGTTGCTCAGTCATGTCCAACTCTTTGTGATCCTCTGGACTGTAGCCTGCCAGGCTCCTTTCCATGGCATTTTCCAGGGGAGAATACCAACTAGAATGGGTTACCATGCCCTCCTCCAGGAGATCTTCCTGACCTAGGGATTGAATCCAGTCTCCTGAATTGCAGACAGATTCTTTACCATCTGAGTCACCAGGGATGCCCTGACTATGTCACAATTAGTGAACAATGATGATATATTATTATTCATAAGTCATTATTAAATAGCATTAACTAAAGGCCTCCCTAAGGGTTATTATTAAATGTTTGTAGATTTATAGATGAAATACTATTTATAAATTCTACCAAGTTTTTCTTAAGTTAGGCTTTTGTATTTGAATTCTTGCATGCAGTCATAGTTGCAATTATATTCACAAAGCGAGTGGGCCAATTCCTGTGATAATTAGATTATGCAATAGATTTTTCAGATGTCATTGGTTTTTTGGGACCTGGAAAAGGGGAAGGTTATTTTCAAAGGCTGATATTCAGTTAATATGTCTGAAGCACTCTGTATTAATGAAAATATTTATTGACCTGTCAGGTGCTGTTAGGTATGAGACTTGTTTTAACAATTTATAGTGTATTCAGGTAGAGGTTGGAGAAGGCAATGGCACCCCACTCCAGTACTCTTGCCTGGAAAATCCCATGGATGGAGGAGCCTGGTAGGCTGTGGTCTATGGGGTTGCTAAGACTCAGACACGACAGAGGGACTTCACTTTCACTTTTCACTTTCATGCATTGGAGAAGGAAATGGCAATCCACTCCAGTGTCCTTGCCTGGAGAATCCCAGGGATGGGGGAGCCTGGTGGGCTGCTGTCTGTGGGGTCGCACAGAGTCGGACATGACTGAATTGACTTAGCAGCAGCAGCAGGTAGAGGTATACTATTAAAAAAGTATTTAACAACTGTTATGGCCTGGGTTGGACACGACTGAGCGACTGAACTGAACTGAACTGAACTGATGGCCTGAGCCCCCACCAGTCAGAATGATGTCTAAATGATCGGAAGGAATAATGGTGAGCAAATGTATTTGTCAGTCCTGACGCTCCGATGTTCAGTCAGGTCCAACTCTTTTTGACCCCATGGGCTAAAGCTCTCCAGGCTTCTCTGTCCATGGGATTTTTCAGGCAAGAATACTAGAGTGGGATGCCATTATGTCCTCCAGGGAATCTTCCTGACCCAGAGAGCCAACCTGCCTCTCTTACATCCCCTGCATTGGCAGGCAGATTCTTCATCATTAGTTCCACCTGTGAAGCTCACCTGCTGCTGCTAAGTCGCTTCAGTCGTGTCCGACTCTGCGACCCAACAGACGGCAGCCCACCAGGCTCCCTCATCCCTGGGATTCTCCAGGCAAGGACACTGGAGTGGGTTGCCATTTCCTTCTCCAATGCATGAAAGTGAAAAGTGGAAGTGAAGTCGCTCAGTTGTGTCCGACTCTTAGCGACCCCATGGACTGCAGCCTACAAGGCTCCTCCATCCATGGGAGTTTTCAGGCAAGAGTACTGGAGTGGGGTGCCATTGCCTTCTCCAGGGAAGCTCGCCAACTAAGGTCTACAATCTCCCCAAAATATCTGCAGATCTTGTCAAATGTCTCCTATAGGGAATGATTGCTCTTGGTTGTAAACCCCTGATGGAAAGCTTTTTGAGCCATCTATCACTGACTTGATGGACATAAATTTGGGTAAACTCTAGGAGTTGGTGAGGGACAGGGAGGCCTGGTGTGCTGCAATTCATGGGGTCGCAAAGAGTCGGACACGACTGAGCGACTGGACTGACTTGTGCTGATTACTGCTTCTGTAAGTTCTAAATATTTGCTATTATTTCTGTTGTTGGTGTCTTCAGTTATTGCTGATGGTTAAAAACACTCAGCTAACTAAGAAAGGCACATCAGGATTCTTTACATAGTGAAATCTCGACATGTAAATAAGGCTGTATTTTTTATAATATTTACTCAGTTTGTCAGACACGTACATATGGTGGGAAGAAATCTCAGCTCTATTCACAAAGGAGGTTTTCTGCTTTCCTTACCTGCCATTTTCCTTCCTGAGGTTGTAGCCTGTGACTAAGACAGCTCATAGGTGTGGAATTTGGAGGTTTCTGTAGGTGTGGAATGTAAAGATCAATTGTTCCTCCTCCTTCCTCACACCAACCTGTAGCCTGCTTTGAGCTGATAGTGGCTCAGCCTGGGCAGAAGCCTGTACTTTGGTTCATGCCAAATTCCCCTCGTTTCCCATGATGATATGTTATTAGTGTCCTGATCCCTGTTGTTTGTTAAGTTAATCTTTGCTTCAGGGATCTCAGAAGATCACAGCACTTTGTTTTCAGCCACTTCATTTTGTAATAAATACTCTGGGGAGGTGAGGTGACTAGAGACGTGTAAGCCCAGTAATTTAATATCTACAAATAGTGTTTTATATTTAACTTTCCTATCATTCCTCTTCAGCGTTCTAGAAACAGATGCTTAAATTGTTTAAATAGACATCCCTTCTTCCTTAGTCTTAGGTATCCATTTTCCTATTGAAAGGAGATAGATAAACTTATTAATTTTCAGATCTGTGGGAGGGAGAATATCCCAATAGGGGTCTAGGATCAAATGAAATCCCCTCTAGTGAGAATCATTAATTTTAGTGATTTAAAATTATTTAAAATGTGAGATCCTGTTGGTTAACTCATTGTTAGGTAGGTCTACTCAAGAAAAATTAGGAAATATATTTTTTTCTTTTTTTTTTTTGATGTGAGCCATTTTCTAAAGTCTTTATTGAATTTGTTACAATATTGTTTCTGTCCTATGTTTTGATTTTTTGACCACAAGGCATGAGGAATCTTACCCCCCCAGCCAGGGATCACACCGCACTCACTGCATTGGAAGCTAAAGTTGTAACCATTGGACTGCCAGGCAGGTCCCAGGATATGTACTTCAAAAGGCAGATTTACATCCCATGCATCAGATACGGTCAGTTCATTGCTGTAGGGAGAGGAACAAGGACAGAGCCTGTCTTCCCCTTGACTCCCACCTTGTCCTAAGCACACCTATATTTTGATTGGAGCAATTGGGCTTCAGAGGAGTCAGACTACCTGAATTTCAATCCAGATACCTCCACTTACTACCTCTGTACACCCTGGGAAAGTTCCTTAATTTTTAATGTCTGGGAACTCTGCTGAAAAATGGGAACCATAGAAGCATTTACATCATATGGATGTTATAGAGGTTAGATTACATAGTAACCCATGAAGGAAGCATTAAATACATGTTGCTAATAATGGCAACAATAATAATGTTACTACTACTAATAAGACTAGTATTACGGGTTTCCCATGTGGCTTAGAGGTAAAGAATTGTGTCTGGCTTAGAAGTAAAGAATTGTGTCTGCCAATGCAGGTGACGTGGATTTGGTCCCGGGGTTGGGAAGATCCCCTGGAGGAGGGCATGGCAACCCACTCCAGTATTCTTGCCTGGAGAATTTCATAGACAGAGGAGCCTGGTAGGCTACCGTTCATGGGGTCACAAAGAGTCAGAGAGGATCGAGCAACTAACATTTCCACTTTCACTTATGTATTAGAGATGCTGCTGCCCCTGCTGCTAAGTCACTTCAGTCATGTCCGACTCTGTGTGACCCCAGAGATGGCAGCCCATCAGGCTCCCCCATCCCTGGGATTCTCCAGGCAGGATCACTGGAGTGGGTTGCCACTTCCTTCTCCAATGCACGAAAGTGAAAAGTGGAAGTGAAGTCGCTCAGTTGTGTCCGACTCTTCGTGACCCCATAGATTGAAGCTTACCAGGCTCCTCTGTCCATGGAATTTTTCAGGCAAGAGTACTGGGGTGGGGTGCCATTGCCTTCTCTGACTAGCGATGCTAATAGGACTCAAACTTAGCTGAATTGAAATTTGGTCCTTTTTGCCCATTCTCTTTAGGTGATCTTTCCGACCTAAGAAGTGAACCCAGGTCTCCTGCATTGCAGTCAGATTTTGAGTGTCTGAGCCACCAGGGAAGCCCCTTCAGGTGATAGTGAGCCATAAAGTAGGTACACTGTGCGTGTGTTAGTCTCTCAGTCATGCCCAGCTCTTTGCGACCCCATGGATTGCAGCCTGCCAGGCTCCTCCGTCCATGGGATTTTCCAGGCAAGGGTACTGGAGTGGTTAGCTGTTTCCTTCTCCAGGGGATCTTCCTGACCCAGGGACTGAACCTGGGTCTCCTGCACTGTTGGCAGATTCTTTACCAACTGAGTTACCAGGGAAGAGAAAGAGATGTAAAAGCTAGCTTCTTCATTCTTACACTGAACAGAAATATTATGACTTCAGAATTTAAAGAATTAATATTTGGTGCTATTCCATGGAAATCCTTCTTCCTAAATGTCTTGATATTAACTATGTTCTTAGCCTGTTAATTTTTGTGTTGTTAAAAAAAAGATAATGTCTTATTTCATAAACACTTTCATTCTTTAAAGAAAATTCCAGATTTCTTGCCTACATTTTTGAGTAATTTTTCTTTTATAAATCACAGAAATGTGAAAGAATGTTAGAAAAGAAAAATATTCCTATATCTGCCATCTTAATACATTAGTAGCTTTCAGGTCTTATTTTCCCGTTTAGTCTTTGTGTTCATATCTTAAAAATGATTGTAATTACATAAATCTTCTAACTCTTTGTTTTGGTTATTTTAGTTCTATAATATTCCATAAGTAATTTTCATGTTTCCATTGGATAGTTTTATATAATTTATTTAACTCCCTTTTTTTTTTTGGTATTTAGTTTATTACTAGTTTTTCAACAATATGGGTAACAGTGCATTGAAAATCAATCTTCATTGATCTGTAAAATGAAGATAATGAAAGTACTGGAGGATTGTCTTGTGGGTTATATAAGTGAGTAGATATAAAACAGGGTCTATCAACCATGGCATGTTGCTATTTTGGGCCAGGTACATTTTGAGTAGATATAAAACAGGGTCTATCAACCATGGCATGTTGCTATTTTGGGCCAGGTACATTTTTGCTTGAGGTTCCCTGATGGCTTGGTGGTAAAGAGTTCGCCTGCAATGCAGGAGACACTGGAAATACCAAGTTTGATTCTTGGGTCTAGAAGATCCTCTGGAGGAGGAAATGGCAACCCACTCCAGTATTCTTGCCTAAAAAATTCTATGGACGGAGGTGCCTGGTGGGGTACAGTCTAAGAGTCATAAACAGTTGGACACAGCTGAGTGACTGAGCACACAAATACACAAAAATTCTTTGCTGAGGGGGCTGCCTTGTACTCTGTAGATGTTTAACAGCATCTCTGGCCACTGCCCACTAGTTGTGATAAACAAAAGTGTCTCCAGACATTGTCCAGTGTGTCCTAGAAGGCAGGTTGGCTCTCAGTCGAAAACCCTGAAATGAAACATTTAGAACGACTGGGCCCTGCTCTAATGGGCACTATATAAATATCTGTTATTACTGTTATTGTTTTTTGCTACCATTCTTCATTTCAGTTAACTTGTTTCTGGTAAGTTCCTAGAAACAGAATTTCTGGGACAAGAGGTTTAGTTTTAGGGTTTCTGACTTGTATGACTAAATACCACTCCCCAGAAGGACTGTGTTAAGTTAAATGGCATCAGTTGTGTATAATTATGTCAGTATTTCTGAGATCCAGCCAGTGTGCAATTGTTAGTACTACATATTGTTTTGCTTTCAGTTCTTGTAATTACTAGTCGAGACAAGCATTGCCTATGTTTCTTTATTTGTGTTGTCATGTCTGAGGATTCTGGCTTATCCATTCTGACGCCCGCTTTCCCCCCACACTTTTGTTTTTGAGCTGTTTTGCCATCTACCATATGAAGCTGAAAAGTCATACCCTCAATAA
>SJYC01040633.1:0-43255 GCA_006408675.1 Madoqua kirkii
TGCTTGAGGTTCCCTGATGCTTGGTGGTAAAGAGTTCGCCTGCAATGCAGGAGACACTGGAAATACCAAGTTTGATTCTTGGGTCTAGAAGATCCTCTGGAGGAGGAAATGGCAACCCACTCCAGTATTCTTGCCTAAAAAATTCTATGGACGGAGGTGCCTGGTGGGGTACAGTCTAAGAGTCATAAACAGTTGGACACAGCTGAGTGACTGAGCACACAAATACACAAAAATTCTTTGCTGAGGGGGCTGCCTTGTACTCTGTAGATGTTTAACAGCATCTCTGGCCACTGCCCACTAGTTGTGATAAACAAAAGTGTCTCCAGACATTGTCCAGTGTGTCCTAGAAGGCAGGTTGGCTCTCAGTCGAAAACCCTGAAATGAAACATTTAGAACGACTGGGCCCTGCTCTAATGGGCACTATATAAATATCTGTTATTACTGTTATTGTTTTTTGCTACCATTCTTCATTTCAGTTAACTTGTTTCTGGTAAGTTCCTAGAAACAGAATTTCTGGGACAAGAGGTTTAGTTTTAGGGTTTCTGACTTGTATGACTAAATACCACTCCCCAGAAGGACTGTGTTAAGTTAAATGGCATCAGTTGTGTATAATTATGTCAGTATTTCTGAGATCCAGCCAGTGTGCAATTGTTAGTACTACATATTGTTTTGCTTTCAGTTCTTGTAATTACTAGTCGAGACAAGCATTGCCTATGTTTCTTTATTTGTGTTGTCATGTCTGAGGATTCTGGCTTATCCATTCTGACGCCCGCTTTCCCCCCACACTTTTGTTTTTGAGCTGTTTTGCCATCTACCATATGAAGCTGAAAAGTCATACCCTCAATAAGCAAGTTTGCATCAAGTTTCTTTGCTTGACTTTCAATAGCATCCAAGTTGAACATTGCTGAGGTCCTTTCAGATTACTGTGTTTTACCCAAATAGTCCTTTACTGTTTCAGATTAAGACACAGTAATTGGCAGTGTCCCATAATATGAGAACTTTCTGGATTTAAATATAAGATGGCATCCTCTTTTTTTGAAGATATTTTGGTGGAAAAGCACTCAACCTTGTACTCTGTGATATGTGTCATCTAATGTGGTTGCCTCTGGTTTTGGAAACAATCTGGATCCTAGCTGTAACAGAGGCCGTGGGTGCCCCTTCTCGCAACCCCTGCTTCCAACACTTTGTTGCACAGTGGGGTTGCCAGTTCAGGCACCTGCATTCTTTCACTTTTCTAGAAAAGCTCATCTCCAGGGTTGGTAGGAAGTGCCAGCCCCCAGCAACTCACGGCCAGTGACTGCTATAGTATAAGTCCCTGGTTCTCTTGTAAATCTCAGGTAAGATACCTTTGAGATGAGCATTTTATACGGGTTCTCCCAAGTTCCCTGTTGAATTAAAATTCACTGATAATTGAAACAACTCTTTTGTTGGCTACTTTTTCTTTTCTGACTCAATTTGTCATTCCCTACCAATGTTTCCTGGGGTCGTCTCCAAAATAAACTACTTATACTAGAATCCTTATCTCATGGGCTGCTTCTGGGGTAAAGTGGACTAAGATGTTAGACAACTTTTCCTTTGACCTTGGTGGAAGAAGAGAAAAAAACAGACCAGGAAAATAGAAATCTTTGAAAGACCTGACTGTGTAGGAGGTAGATGAGTTTAGTTTCAGTGACTGAAGACACAGTTGGACAAGTAAAAATTCTAGTTATGCTACTGCCAGGAAAGAGTCTCTGGACTGCATGGTGAGATTAGAGCCACAGTAGGTTGGCTTTCAGTGTCCCTGCCTAATGTGACTTTCTGCCCACTTCCTTCCCACCATGGAGTGACTCTAGGGCTTGCTGGTTTTCAGTTTGTGGCTTTCTCCATATATAGAGAGACTAAGGTTAGAAAGAAAAAAAATCCTCATCTACTGTCCTCTGAATTTTGTTCTTGAATTTGAGGTAATTATTAATGCTGTTTAGCTTGCACTTCTGCTAGTTTGACAGGCAGGGCATTTTATATATAAAATTGCACTCATCTCACATGCTAGTAAAGCAATGCTCAAAATTCTCC
Organism: Madoqua kirkii; assembly: GCA_006408675.1. NCBI lineage: Eukaryota > Metazoa > Chordata > Mammalia > Artiodactyla > Bovidae > Madoqua > Madoqua kirkii. Next base: position 2,053 of record SJYC01040633.1, read on the forward strand.
AAGCCAGGCTTCAGTAGTACATGAACCATGAACTTCCTGATGTTCAAGCTGGTTTTAGAAAAGGCAGAGGAACCAGAGATCAAATTGCCAACATCTGCTGGATCATTGAAAAAGCAATTGAACCATGGTGTTGGAGAAGACTCTTGAGATTCCTTTGGACTGCAAGGAGATCCAACCAGTCTATTCTGAAGATTAGTCCTGGGATTTCTTAGGAAGGAGTGATGCTGAAGCTGAAACTCCAGTACTTTGGCCACCTCATGTGAAGAGTTGACTCACTGGATAAGACTCTGATACTGGGAGAGATTGGGGGCAGGAGGAGAAGGGGACGACAGAGGATGAGATGGCTGGATGGCATCACTGACTTGATGGACATGAGTCTGAGTGAACTCCGGGAGTTGGTGATGGACAGGGAGGCCTGGCGTGCTGCGATTCATGGGGTCACAGAGTCGGACACGAACGAGCGACTGAACTGAACTGATGTAGCCTGGTGGCTCAGCAGTAAAGAATCCACTTGCCAGTGCAAGAGACGCGGGTTTAGTCCTTGGACTGTGAAGATTCCCTGGAGAAGGAAATGGCAACCCACTCCAGTATTTTTACCTGGAAAATTCCATGGACAGAGGAGCCTGGTGGGCTACAGTCCATGGAGTTGCAGAAAGAGTCAGAAGTGACTTAGTGACTTAACAACAATAACACTTTTTTTTCTTGTCACCCAACATACATATTTTTACTTGTAGAAATTAAACATTTTTGTTATGTGAAACGTTCCATACATTCTTTACAAGTTTGCAGCACATTAAGTTATGGCCAGCATTCCGCACAAAACACAGAGTAGCAGCTTGGATCATTTAGAGCTTGTGTGGCTGGACAGGTATCTGCCTCCCTCTGCTCAATGGACCCAACCAGGCCCACCACCCTGGTTCTCTGAGGAAGAGCTGCATCTGTCCAGGCTCAGGCAGGGCAATATTAAAAAAAAATTATTAATTTTTAGTTTGGAAATATTTGCTTTATAATATTGTGTTGGTTTCTGCCAAACATCAAGATGAATCACCCATAGGTATACATATGTCCCCTCCCACCTCCCACCCCATCCCGTGCCTCTGGGTTGTCATAGAGCACTGGTGTGAGCTCCCTGAGTCACACCCCAAATCCCACTGGCTATCATTTTACGTATGGTAGTGTACATGTTTCCATGCTACCCTCTCAATTCGTCCCACCCTCTCCTTGCTCCACTGTGTGTACAAGTCTATTCTCTATGTCTGCATCTCCTTTGCTGCAGGCGAGGCAGTATTAATTTCCATTTCAGGCTTAGTCTGGAGGGCTGTGTATAAGTTAAAATCATCAAGGAATTGAGGAGGAAAACCAGATGAGTTTATTTACGGATCCTAAAAGGGACAGGTGAAAAGAAGTGCCTTTTAAATTAGAGGCTCAACTTGATTCCAGGGTTTTTTTTTTTTCATTATGCTGTCACTGCCTTACTAAAATTTAAAGTATAAAAACAAAGTCCACATTAATAATAGGGATAGTAATAGTAATGGAAACAGAGTAAAGGAGTAAAATATTAGCTTCATTAATTAAAAAACAATCAACTCACTGGAGCTGATTTTTGAAAAGTCAAACTTGGTCAGAAAGCAATGACTCTGTTTCTTTAAATGGGTGGAGTCAGAATACTGAGGTCCTGGTGTGGGTACCCTAGGTGGGGTAGAAATTTTCCCCCTAGAAAGAGCCCACCCAGGGAGGGGAGGTGCTCAGCGTACACAGAGGTACCTGCATCTCTGCCCCTCCCGACACCCTCCTGTCTGTTCGTCACCCAGCCACTGTCTATCAGCACACCCTCTTCCCTGTGTAGACCTTGAGGAGTACTTATCTAGAAGTCACAGAGCTGGGCTGTTTCCTCGCCAGCACAGTGTTGAATGTATTCTAAAAGGCTGAGGTCATTCCAAGGGCTTCAGTGACCTTAGCTGTGAACATGACCCAGAGTGACCCATAGTGAATGTTGGCCCACATAGGTTTCACATTTTTAGTGTGAAAGTTCTTCCTTTGTTGTTTGTGATTAATAACTGAATAGGATGTAGTGCCAAATGATTTCATTGTTGAAAACAGACTTAAAGGTCATGAGAAACTGCTTGTTTAAAGTAAGCTTTGCCAAGATATGGAGACTAGGTCTGCATTCACACCTGGAGAGTGTTTGAAGCAAGGCAGAGAAAAAAGAAAAAAAAAAGATAAAAGGTTGTTCCTTATATGATGAGAAAGTTGATTTCAGTTAGGTGAGCAGATCATTAGATCCTTAGGCTAGATGATGACTTATGAAGCTGAGTTTGCACTGTAACACTTTGAAATAAAGGTGCATTTGAAGACCTACTGTGTGCAAGTTGTTCAGAATAGAAATATGGTGAAGAGTTAGTTAAGGTATGTCTACTTTGTTAGTAGCTTGATTTTAAAGTTTGATATTGTATTGGTTTGCTCTATGAAATATGAGTTTGAATCATTTCTTAGTACTTAGCACTTATGTTTTCAGGAGAATTTAAAAATAACGCATAATGATTTAAGAGTAGCACGTGATAATTTACTACTTTAATTTAAAGACAGAGAGACAAAATATTATGATATGAAACCCAGTATCATCCAGAAATATGCTTTGTGCTTATTTTCTTTTCTGTGTGTTTTCTGGGCTTTGGAGTCAGAAGTTAGGAAAAGATTGCCTTCTAGTCAGTCCATCTTTACCTCCATCCATTGGAAATGAAAGTGCCCCTGCTGTTAGTTATTTGTTTATGCACACGTGTCCATTAGTATGGTGAATTTTCATAGCATCTTGTAGCTATAACTCGTACATACTTGGGACAGATTCATTTGAAAAGCAGTGCATTGAGAGCCTGGCCTTCTCAGGACTGTTGTGATGTGAAATGGTTGAGAAGTGAGTAGGCCTGGTTTCATTCTGTTCCTCGTGTTATTACTTGCTTGCTTTCCAGTTGGTCTTACATCTCCTCTTTCAAGACAGCTTCTAGGCTGTAAGTCAGCTTGTAGGAATTTGATTGTGTGCTAGGAATAACTGCAGATGGGCAGAGATAAAAACTACTTATTACAACAGTTCCCATTAGAATATTCCCCTGCTTAACACAAGCAAACAGAACAAAACAAAGCTCCCCTCACCCCAAACATTATAATTCTGTTGGAATTGAATTACCCCTGATAAAGAAATTTTCTTACATGGCTAACTCTTAATTTCTTCTTAATGATCAGGACTTTTCTCTTTTCCCTAAGGATATATTGGGTGATTTCTTATTGTATAGTTATGGTGTGTAAGGAACTATGTGAGAGAGACCAGGGAATAAGAAAATTTCTTCCTTCACGGAATTAAGAGTCTCATTAGGAGGGGAGATCAACATAGGCATGGATATATAATATGTGTGTGTGTGTGTGTGTGTGTGTATAGGCCATGTATATGTATATATATTACGCATTCCTTGGTGGCTCAGATGGAAATAATCTGCCTGCAATGCAGGAGACCCGGGATCAATCCCTGGGTTGAAAAGATCTCCTGGAGAAGGGAATGGCAACTGACTCCAGTATTTTTGCCTGGAGAATTCCATGCACAGAGGAAATTGGTGGGCTGCAGTCCATGGGATCACAAAGAGTTGGACATGGCTGAGTGACTAACTCTTTTATAATATTACTAATTTTCAAAGTCTCCCAATTGTTTTGTTATAATAATGAACAAAATACAATGTGAATTCACAGGTGAGAGTGGGACTTCCCTGGCGGTACAGTGGATGGAAATCAACTTGGTGGGTGCAGGGGACGTGGGTTTGATCCCTGGTCTAGGAGGATTCCACATGCCGAGGAGCACTGAGGCCCGTGTGCTGCAACCCCTGGGCCTAAGTGCTGCAACTCCCGAAGTCTTCGTGCCTAGATCCTGTGTTCCGCAACGAGAGAAGTCGCTGCAACGAGAAGTCTGTGCACCAAGACTAGAGAGTAGCCCCCTCTCCACAACTGGAGAAAGTCCGTGTGCAGCAACCAGGACACAGCACAACCAAAAAGAAAAAAAAAAACCCCACAAAAACTCAAAAAACCAAAGGTCGGGGGGGAGTATAGAGCTGGGTAGAGGGGGAAAATCTGTCAAAAGGCTTCATGAAAGAGAGGGTGCCAGCTGATAGGAAAACTGATGGGGGTACTTGGCTGGAGGAGAATTCCCAGGCAGAGGGCACCAATGAGTAGGGGGTGACTATAGGCACATGTGCCAAATGCCATGAGAAGTAGGTTACTTCGCACTGTTTAATAGAGATAACTAGGCATGCCTTTGAAGGCATTGGGTAATGTTTGGAGATGTTGTGTGTGCAGGACTTGTGACATAAGAACTTAAATCTTTCAAAAATCTTTAGGATGCAAATAGGAGGGTGGATAATTCTACTTGTAGTACATCGAGACAGGGAGGGAGGATCTGGACACTGGAGTTGGTAGCTTGGGAATGTCTTGGCTCTGCTGAAGAATTAACTTGAGTTATGGCAAAGCTTCGTGGTTTTAAGTATTTAAGATCCTGCCACCAAAATCTGAGTTCGCCCTTCTCCTGGGTATAACTGTGATTGGAAGAATGCATGTGTCAGTGACTGTCCCCTGCTGTTGCATGTTCACTGTCAGTTTCTGGTTTAGGAGCTCAGCCAATACCTGCAGAAACTGCTTCGATTGTGATATGTGTCTTCTTTGCACTCTCTTCTGTGTGTGGTTTTTTTTTTTCCTAGTTATTTTTCCCTTGAAAGATAAAAAGAGGCTCTGAGGCCAAACTTCATTCTTTTGATCCAGTTTGTGTGGGCTTTGTTAATAGCTGCTGATCTCCTTGGGCAAGTATATTTTGCCCAAGGGGGGCTAGAAGCTTAGATAGCTATAGCTTTGTGCTCCCTGATTTGTGTTGATATCATTACTTCTGATTTTATATTTCCAAGTTTGTGATTCACTGGCAAGGATGAATGACGAAGAAATGTTGCAGATAAGTAGATGTGTTCATTTCCTATTGCTGCTGTATCACATTGCGTGTGTGCAATGTCAGTCATCTCTGACTCTTTGCAATCCCAGGAACTGTAGCACGCCAGCCTCCTCTGTCCTCAGCTATCTCCCAGAGTTTGTTCAAGTTCATGTCCATTGAGTCAGTGATGCTCTCTAACCATCTCATCCTTTGCCACTTCCTTCTCCTTTTTTCTTCAATTTTCTCCAGCATCAGAGTCTTTCCAGTGAGTTGGCTCTTCACATCAGTTGGCCAAAGTATTGGAGCTTCAGCTTCAGCAACAGTCCTTCCAAGTGAACATTTTGGATGGCTTAAAACAACCACAGATTTATACCTTACAGTCCTGGAGGTCAGAAGTCAGACATAGTTCTCACTGTACTAAAATCAGGGTGTTGGCGTGCCTCCATTCCTCCTGAAAGCCCTAGGGGAGAATCGGTTTTCTTGTCTTTTCTGGCTTTAAGGGGCTGCCCGTGTTCTTTGGCTCATGGCTCCCTTCCATCTTCAAAGCCAGTAATGGTGGGTCAAGTCCTTCTCATGCTGTGGTGAATAACTCTTGATTTGCACTTTTTTCTGGGGTGGTGGGCAGGGGGAAAGAACCTCTGCACAAACAATTTGGTATGGTGGTTAATTCCCCAATCTTTGCATGTCTGAAATAAATTTCAGCACTTTTTTTGGGCAGCTGACTTATAATTAATTTTTTAAAATGTTGAAGAAGTGTGTGTGTGTGTGTGTGTGTGTGTGTGTGTGTGTGTGTGATTGTGTTATGATCTGCATATTTATCTGATGATGGGGAAAAGGGAAGGAATGACCCATTTGCTTTCAACTGCAAGGACAGTATAGGACTACAGTTCTGGAATGAACAATGAAGAGTAGACTTCACTTTGCTCTGACAAAAACATGTAAACCACTGGCACTTCATTCTGAATCATATACTTCAGTTACTATGATTTAGGGGTTTCTGTCAGCGTCATTTGGCAGGATGTTACTAAGGAGAAATATCCAACATGGTGCTGAAGTGTATTTGGGAACAAAACAAGTGAGTAGCTGAATTAAAAGTGAAATTTAAATGACTCATTTTATGAAAAGTGAAGAAGGTCGAGGTTAGTTAAAAGGTGCTTCTTTGTTCATTTGTGAATTCAATGATGGTTTGGCCTTGGGAAGGAATTTATTTTAGGTCATTCAGTGTTGTTATGGCCGATGATACAGATTTTATGTTCGTTGCATTCTACTTTGGCATAAGAACTTGGATGTTACAATTATCATATAAATACCAAAGTTGATATGTTACAGTAGTAAGCACATGCTCAGTCACTTTAATCGTGTCTGACTCTTTGCGATCCCATGGACCATGGCCTACCAGGCTCCTCTGTCCATGGGATTCTCCATGCAAGAATACTGGACTTGCTATTTCCTCCTCCAGGGGATCTTCCCGACCCAGGGATCGAACCTGTGTTTCTTTCGTCTCCTGCATTGCAAACGGATTCTTTACCCACTGAATCTGTTAATTTAGTTTGAACTAAGGTGCATATTTTGGGGGATGTCACTTCCAAGAAATCTCTACATACATTTTTAAAGACTTATATGTGAAATCAGGATTTATTAAGAAAATACTTCCAACACTGTAGGAGTCATTTAAGCATGTTACTTCTTCCTTGATTGCTTTATAGATTGTGATTTTTTTTTCTGACCTCCATCCCAGTCATCATTATAGAAATAATGTGATTGTCACTGATTAAATTTAGAATTTTAAAAATAGAAAATATTTGGAATTATTTTTAGAAAGTGTACATTTCCGAAATACTCCGTTTATTTTGTCATAGGTAGATGTCAGTTTAATAGCCTACTAGCTTAGACACTACCTAAGTCTTTTGTTTTTTTGTGATAAATTTGATTAGCTTTTATTTTCAAGGAGAAACTTATCTTCAAGGAGATAATTATTTGTTGGGTGAAGGCCAAGAGAAAAAGTCTAGGAAAGTTGTGCCCCTTTGTTAAGGGGAATTTTGATAATCCTTGATGATCTAAGAATTGTAAGTTTATCACTCCTCTTCCTTTTCATTTCTGATAAAGAGCTTTGGTACAGGCAGTTGGGAATGATCACATGGACATTTAAGATGGCTTGATTCTGTATATTCATTCCTTCAGTTTCTATATTCTGTAGTGAGTAGAAGAAAGAAGGAAAGCCCCTGGGCTATCACAGTAAGAATGACATTAGAGAACAGTGAGTCTGACTTGTAGTAGATGCTGGATAAACAATGATTAAAAGAAAGAATCAAATACTTCAAGAAAGTGAAAGTGAAGTCGCTCAGTCGTGTCCGACTCTTTGCCACCCCGTGGACTGTAGCCCACCAGGCTTCTCCGTCCATGGGATTCTCCAGGCAAGAATACTGGAGTGGGTTGCCATTTCCTTCTCCAGGGGATCTTCCCGACCCAGGGATCGAACCCAGGTCTCCCGCATTGCAGGCAGACGCTTTAACCTCTGAGCCACCAGGGAAGCATCAAATACTTTGTAGATGTGGTTAAAGTTTTTTCACAGGGTAGACTAGACTCCCTCTTTCCCTCCCTCTCTTTTTGTTTTGGGAAAGGTGTTTGTGTTGTAAATAAAGGAAAGAGAAACATATCTTTCAATGTTTAGACCTATAAATTATAAGCTTAAAAGTAAGATTGGCTTAATGTCATCTTAAGAATTTTAAAAGAGGATCTAAATGAGATCTAGTGACTGTTTTTTCATGATTTAGAAGATGTTTATACTATATTTGGCTTAAGGGATTTTGTTTAGTTATTCGATCCTTTAGTTTCTGTCTTGACCTTTCATAAACAGAGACTTTAATAATCTTTTGAAATAATGTGCTTAAACATTTTTGGGGTCAAAGAGTCATTTAAAAATTGATGAGAACTGTGGAATTTCTGCCCTCATGCAAAAACACATACAATTAGTTTTCCTCACAACTTCAGGAAGTTTGTAAAGTCACTAAAACTTATCCAGATATAGAACAAAATATAAACTTTCATTCATTTATTCATTCATTTCCATGACTTTTAAGGTTTATGGAATTACTGGAGAGAATGCTCTTAAAAAACAAGCAAAATATTTTATATATATGTTTAAAAAGTTGAGCATTTCATCACATAAAAATTAAGCCCTGATCCTAGGGAGGGAAATCCTCATCATTAGATTTGTGTATGTGTGTGTGTGTGTGTATGTGTGTGTATATGCTCACAGACTATATTATTATATATTCACAATTCATATTTTTAACAAATACAAAATCATATGTTTTATAGGTTTTTTGTTTTTGTTTCAGCTATACATATTGGATTCCTTTTCATGCCAGTAGTGGTAGATCTAGTATATTCCTTTAAAACCACTGCTCCACTATTTAGCATGAACTTCATTCTATAGAAACAATAAAATCATTTGTAGATTGACTTTTACATTTAATATGGTTGGTGGCAGATATAAGAGGAGAGTCAAGAGCAACTTGTCAGAATGACATCTGAGTTGCTAAAACTCTGCTTTGTTCATCTCCTCCGAGTGTGGTTGTGTAGAGCTGGGGGAGGCATACATTTCGAACAGAGGGGCTTGTTGGCCAAGAAGTGGAACTCCACCTAACAGAACACCCACTGTGATGATTTACAATGTTTAAATCTCAGCAAAAATACCCCTTATATTCTGAATTCCTTTGTTTCAACTACATAACTCAGTAAGAAAGTTTCCTACAATTGAAAAGAATAGACACTGTTTAGAGGCCAACTTTTGCCTTTTAAAGGCTGAATGTGCTTTATTTTAAGCTACTCTTTCTTCTCAAGAAGACTGGTATAAACAAGAGGAGGGCCCTCTGGTATTTCTATGCAAAGCATCAGTAATGCTGGTTTTGCCTTTTTTTTTTTTTAAGTTAATTATTTTTAATCCTGCCTATTTATTTAGTACTTAGTGTTTCTGACAGTACATCCTACTGATTAGTGGAGGCAGACTGCCTGGGTTGAAATCTCTTCTTTAATTCTTATTAGCTATGAAACCTCAGACAAGTTTATTAACTCCGTTTCCTCATCAATAAAATGCAGGACCATGTTACAATCTCATGGTTGTTATGAGGACTAAGTAAGATAACACAAGTGAAAAGAGAGTGCAGCAAACAGGAGAAAATATTTAGAAATCATATTTCTGATGAAGACCTACGATCCAGAATATATAAAGAATTCTTACAGTTCAACAATAAAAGGACAAATAGTGCAGTTGGAAAGTGGGCTAACTTTTAAATAGACATTTCTGCAAAGATATACAGAAATGGCCAGTAAACTCATGAAAATGTGTTCAACATCCTTAGTCTTTACAGCAAAGCAAATTAAAACCACAATGAGATTCTACTAAGATGAGTATAATAAAAAGTATAGGAAAGAAGTATTGATGAGGACATGGAGAAATTAGAACTCTTATGCACTGCTTGAGCGTCCCTGGTGGCTCAGCTGGTAAAGAATCCGCCTGCAATGCAGAAGACCCAGGTTTGATCCCTGGGTTGAAAAGATTTCGTGGAGAAGGGAATGGCACCCTACCCCAGTATTCTTGCCTGGAAAATCCTGTGGACAGAGGAGCCTGGCAGGCTATAATCCATGGGGCCGCAAAGAGTTGGACACAACTGAGTGCACACACGCACTCATACAGTTGGACATTATTTAGCCATAGAAGGCAATGTAGTATTGATATAAACATGAACCTTAGGAACATAATGCTAAATGAAGGAAGCCTGGCACGGAAGATCACGTTCCACGCAATCTACTTATATGAATTGTCTAGAATAGGAATATCCGAAGGAAGTAGATTAGTGGTTGCCTGGGGCTGGGGGAGGGGATGGAATGGGGAATGGATGATAAAGGGTACAGAGTTTTGGGAATAATGAAAATGTTCTGGAATTAGATGACTGTTGCACAACTTTGCAAATGTACTAAAGCCCACTGGATTATATACTTTAAATGGATGGATTTTGTGACATGTGAATTATATTTCAACTGACCAAAAAATAAGAAATACAGGGGAGTGGTGCCATTCCCTCACGTGGTAAGAACTCTGCACATATTAACTACTTCTGCCATTGCTATCATCTTTATTATAAAAGAGCAACTGCTTGTAATGTTATTTCTAGTTCTGTTTTTCAAACTACACAAATATTAGTAATTTGGTGCTTTCACAATGTCTTTTAAGATTTGCATTTGTGAGCAGGTTCTGTGAAGAAAAGCCTTTGGATTACTGTTGGCATGTCTTTTCCATTTGCTTCCACTGCATCTTTTTAGATAAAATAGAGTACTTCTTGACAAGTCATATGACATTTATATTGATAGACTTTTTTTTTTTCTCTCTCTTTCATTTGCTTTTTCTTATTGGGTTTGTAATGAAGTCCATTCTTATAATGAATAGAAAGCAGAAAAATCAAGAATAAGATGATTTAGAATTCCTCAATCTTGATGAAATCTCCTTTCAATATATTTCCTCCCACTCTTAGACCAGGAATTTTTCTCCTTCTGGCAATAGCTACATGGTATGGGACTTGTAGTAGTACAACATGCTAACATAATCATACTTGGATTTAGTTTTACATTCAAAAAATAAAATATATGTAAAAATCGAGTCTTTTCTTTATGTAGTCAGTTATCTGGAATAACACAAGTTTACAAGTGTTAGTTGCTCAGTCATGTCTGACTCTGTGCGACTCCATGGACTGTAGCCCACCAGGTTCCTCTGTCTGTGGGGTTCTCCAGGCAAGAATACTGGAGTGGGTAGCCATTCTCTTCTCCAGGAGATCTTGGATGTCTACCTTATCCTCAACACTGATCCTTTTAGGACTAATAATAGGTGAGACTTGAGAGGATTTCATAGTTTTCAGGATTAAATGGTGTTTATTGGAGAAGGAAATGGCAGTCCACTCCAGCATTCTTGCCTGGAAAAGCCCATGGACTGAGGAGCCTGATAGGCTATAGTCCATGAGGTCTCGAAGAGTTGGACATGACTAAGCGACTTCACTTTCACTTTTACCATGCAGGTATATAAACTTAATACATTCTAGTTTATAACAAGTTAGAATATTTGCTTACGGCTAGGAAATGCACATAATCTGCCTTTTATAGGATATGAAATTTATCTGAGCTGTAACTTTCATTTCTAGATTTACTCCTTCAAGTTTATAGAATGTTCTAATTTCATTACTATCCATATTAACACTAGATCATTTCAGTTTCCTTGTAGCTGGGTGTCATGTGACTTTTTTTTTTTTGCCAGGCTCTTTGTTTGAATGTGTGACCCTGCCTGACTTGTCTTTGATTATTGTATGTCTCTACTCAGTGTGGTTTGCCTGCCTATTGATTTGCTATTTCACTTTGACCTCTCATAGAGCCGTTACACTGACTCTTGCTTTCCTAGTGGGGACCCACCTGGTTGCCCTGCCAGTTGGGTGCTTTGGTCTTGCTTGCTGGTTGGAGTATATCCCCTGATGGCTTTAAAAACTGGTATCCTTGTTTCCTAGCTCCTGCTTGGCTCATGCCTGGGGATACTTTTTCTCTGTTCTAGTGACTCTCTGATGGTCACTACCTTCTGCATGGCAGTTTTATGGCATGATTCCCACCCCCCAACAAAGCAGCCTTTTTATAAATCGTACATTTAACATGAGTATTAACACTAAAATCTTATTCATGCATGAATACATTTTATATGGTTATTGTTTTGAGAATTTCTATAATAATATCCTAAATATTATTTATTTTCTTCTTATTATTAAGAAAAAATAGTTTAATCGGTAAGCTCCGGTACTTTATACATTAAAAAATTATGTGTACGACTGCCATAGGTGTCTTTGATTAAATTCTTTTCTTAAAACTTCACTTTTAGTGAAGCGAAAAACTTACCATTCTTTCTGTGTGTATGTGTGTAATATATTATAACATGTATTTATATGAATGAAGTGAAGTGAGTCACTCAGTTGTGTCTGACTCTTTGAGACCCCATGGACTGTATGTGTAATTGCGGTTATATTCTACTAGTGTGTATTCATATAGATCTATTAAGTCAAAATATGTGTGTGGTCATGAAAGCTTGGCACCATCATGCCTTTGTATCATGTACCCATGTGCTCTTGGAGTTTAGTCTTGCAGCTGGGCTGATGGCCAGTGTCTGAGTCCAGGGCAAAGACTGATGCGCGGTTTCTATTGCTTTCCTCTGGGGAGGGCGCTGCACAGTTTCTTCTCTGGTCAGTTGCTGTTGGCATTGTTGTCGGCCTGCTCGCTGTGTGTGGTGTGGCTTCAGAACCCACAGTGTCTGCTCCCAGACCCGCTGCTTCTCTGGTTGCAAGTCAGGGTAGTACTTACTGGCAGTGAGTAACTGGGGATGGTTGCTTTATGCTGTGCTCCAGCTTGCCCTTATTAGTATTTCTTGGTTCTCCCAGCAGCAGGTCTCTGATTTCATCACAAAATCATCCTGTACAGAGTCATGATCCTCCTGCCTTCACAAATCAGCCAAGCTTTGGGAAGGGAAATGATTGTTCATCAAAACTCTAAGCACCAGGATAAACGTTCTTGTTTAGATGAATCAGGGGTCAATTTAGTTTTCTAATGAGCTTTAGAATTACTTTTCTTGTCTGCCTTTAGGGGCTATTTTAATTCTTGCTCTTGTTCTTTTTAATGTTTCTAGAAGTCACATTTTCATTCTTTGCCGATAATAAAATGATCTTAAAGCACATGGATAAGAGGAAATGAGAAAGAAAATCTGGGTCATCTCAGTGATCATGGCTTTAATATTTTGCAGATGGATAGATAGAAAGCCCATAGATATAGCAGATTCATGTTCTTTTATTGGAGTGGACAGTTATTAAGTCTAGATTGAATTATAGTCAATATATAGTTTGTTTGAACTTAATGAAAACACATTATATACATCCACTCAAAAATTTTAAAATCAACAACCTGTATTGGGAGCTGTATATACTATGATGATCAAAGTAGACTTTTCTTGCCTTAATGGGCTTACACAAATCAAAATATAATCACATTCAGATAGATACAGGGTGCAAAAGGAAGCTGGATACTTTGAAAGACTGGGGAAGTAAGAAGTGTGCTCTGAAGAAAAGCAGGTTTAAAATTAGACCTGAAAGACCCATATGGGTTCAGCAGGTTGAGAATGGGCTCTAAGTAGACATAGCAGCGTGAGCAAATATCCTGGGGCAAGAAAGGGCTGGGTACATCTGAGAAACACAGAGGCTACTGACTGGAGCTACAGAGAGGAGGAGAAGGCATGCAAGATAAGACTTGGCATAGGCAAGGGTCAGAAGGTTCCGTGCTTTGTAAACCGTGTTAACTTAATTGTTCCAAAGTTCATTGTTAAGCTGGCTACATTTAGAAGGTGTATTGGAAGGGAACAAGAACAGACATTAGGATGTGGTGCCAGGCTATTGGCTTTAGATTAGTGGATTCCAAGCTGGAGATGACAGTAGCTCGGACTGGAGGTGGCTGGGAGAAGAATTGTGGCTGGAGTTAAAGTATATTTAGAAATTGAGACCAACAAAATTTGGGGATAGACTGTGGTATCAGATAGATTGTGGAATGCCAGGGATTGGTTTCAGGGTCCTGGCATAAAAAGGCAAATGGATGAAGGTGTCATGCTCTGAGTTAAGAAAGACTGGACAGAATTGATTTGAGAGAAGCCCAGCAGTTCAGTTTCAGATGTGTTCAGTTTGACATGAGTCTGTGCAGGTGTCAGATTGATGGCTGGATACCTGCTGTTATTTATCTCTTGCTGCATAACAAATTACTCTGAAATTTAGCATCAAATCTGTTAGTTATCCATTGCTGTCTAACAAACTATCCCAGCCTTTAGCAGTTTGAAACAAATCTGTATTATCTCATGCAATTTCTTTGGTCAGGAATTTGGGAGTGGCTTTGCTTGGTGATTGTGACCCAGGATCTCATGAGGTTGCAGTCAGGGTGTTGGCCTGGACTGCAGGCCTGTCTGAGGCTGAAAGATCTGATCCTGGGATGATTTATGCACATGGCTTTTGGCTCACCATCAGTCCAAACAGGGCCATATGGTTATCCTTAGTTTCAGGGGGAGGTGAGTGTTATAAATGGCTAATTGCTTCAAGGAAGAAACAAATGAGATAGATATGAAAGCAAGGAAGGGAAAAGGAGAACTGTGTAGGAAATCAGCATTATCTACCACCTTGAGTTTGAACCAGTGTTTCCCTCTGAAGTAAGATGACTAGAGGTATGGTCATAGTGAAAAACAAGTCTGATTCTAGAATTCAGAATACCTACCTTTATCTTCAAAGTGAAAGTGAAGTGAAGTCACTCGGTTGTGTCTGACTCTTTGTGACCCCATGGACTGTAGCCTACCAGGCTTCTCCATCCATGGGACTTTCCAGGTAGGAATACTGGAGTGGGCTGCCATTTCCTTCTCCAGGGGATCTTCCCAACCCAGGGATGAAACCCGGGTCTCCCTCATTGTAGGCAGACGCTTTACCATCTGAGCTACTGAGCTCTAATGTATGGCTTTTAAAAGATGAAATTGAAACCAAGAAAAGATTTCCTTATTTGTCTTGTTGGGGAATATATGCATTGAGACATATCAAATATCTCTTCTTTGAAAATCATGTTTTTGATTTGAAAATAGAAATGAAAGTGGTTATTGATGTGTTTTTTCCTCCCCAATTTTTCTTTGTGATGCAATACTCAGCATAAAATTTACTATCATGATCACTTCTAAGTGAACAGTTCAGTGATATTAAGTACATTTATGTTGTTGTGTAACTATGACCACCATCCACCTTTGTAACTCCTTATCTTGGAAAACGGAAGCTCTGTACTATTAAGCAATGACTCCCAATTCCTGACTCTCCCCGAGTCTTTGGAAACCACTGTTCTACTTTCTGTTTTTATAAATCTGACTACTGTAGGCAACTTGTATAAATGGAATCATACGGTATTTTTCTTCCTGTGACTTTGTTTAGCAAAATGTCCTCAAGGTTTATCCATGTCATACGGTGTGTCAGAATTTTTTCCTTTTTGAAGGGCAAGCAATATTCCATTGTCTTTACAGGCCATGTTTTGTTTATCCATTTCATCCGTGGGTGGAAACTTGGGTTGCTTCCATTTTTTTAACTATTGTGAATAAGGCTGCTATGAATGTGGGTGTGCAGATGTTTATTCAAGGTTCTGATTTCAGTTCTTTTGGGTGTATTTTTGCGTGTGCTTTTAACTCAGGTTCAGTCAGGTTTGCTAGTTTACTGTTCTGAGGGACGTGCTAATGCTCAGAAGAAAGATTATCTGTCCAAATCTTTTTTGTTTGATTCACTCTCTTGCTAACTCCAAAAAAACTTTTCATCATGAATTATGTTTTACAGTATAATGTCTAGGATGATGGAAAAGAGGTAGCAATTGCAGTGTTCTCAGAAGACTCTGTGATTGGGCTGCTGCAAGGTCAAAGGACCCTAGTTGTTAGGGTGTCATGGAGAAGGAAATGGCAACACACTCCAATATTCTTGCCTGGAGAATCCCAGGGACAGAGGAACCTGGTGGGCTGCTGTCTATGGGGTCGCACAGGGTCGGACACAACTGAAGCAACTTAGCAGTAGCAGTAGCAGCAGGAAGGAAATATGAGAGAAAACAGAAAACATTATCCTTTCTTTGCAGAGTTGTTTTGACTGTGCGCAGGGAGTATTGGTCTCCTACTTTAGAAATGATTTTAGAGTGAGAGAGATCTAGTAAGGAAGCTAAGTCTTGGAGCAAATGCCTTTGGTGTTTTTATAAAACTGACTAAAATGATTAAGACTTTTCAGTCCAAAATGATGGAAGAGGAGAGAAGATATAATTACTAGCTATAAAATCATTTATTTCAGAAAAGCAAGCATGAATTTCTTCTTAATCATCAGCTAAATTGATTAAAGTAATCTTCAAGTTAATCTAGACTTATTGATGCTTTATTAGTCACTCCGTCATGTCTGACTCTTTGTGACCCCATGAACTATAGCCCGCCAGGCTCCTCTGTCTATGGGATTTTCCAGGCAAGAATACTGGAGTGGGTTACCATTCCCTTATCCTGGGGATCCTCCCAACCCAGGGATCAAACTCAGGTCTCCTGCATTGCGGGCAGATTCTTTACTATCTGAGGCACCAGGGAAGCCCACTTTGATGCTTTAATGATGTACATTTAAGACAAAGAGAAGGAAGATCTATGATATACAAAAATAATTGCCAAGTTTGCAATTCCCAGAAATGGTATAGACTGACTTTACAAATTTTTATAAACAGCAAAAAAAATCAGACCCACATTATAGACTATTAAATAAAGACAGTGCTAATTTGAAGCAGGATCCTAATTCTCAACAGTGATTTTACAGGATAAATGATCATGTGTGCTGATCATGATTAGTGTGCCGGGGAGTGGTTTCTTGCATTGTTCATCCTCTAGATTTTATCTTTTGGCTCCTTTGTCTAACCCTACCTGAATAAGCTTTTCAATAAAAATTATTAATAACACCTGTGAACTTTTTACATAGTTATATAAACTGAAAATGAAGAAATTTGCATTTTTCAACATAGGCTATATTTAATTTGTTTTGTTTATTAATTTTTAATTTATACACCTTTAAGCAAGGAGTGCTGTGTTTCATGGGTTGATTTCTTAACTCTGAGGTTCATGGGAAAAATCTTTACCCTCGAGTTTTTAAGGGGAAACATAATGTTTCTTTCTGACATTTTCTTCCTGCTTGTTATAAATATTTATCTTAGGCAAAGGATTGCATTTTAATGGGCTTGCAATTTTGAAACTTTAGTAAAATGACTTTGTTTTTAAAAAATTATCTTACATCTTGATTTTAACTTGCTGTGGCTCAATATATACATTCCAAAATAGAGAAAAAAAGTTCAAAAAGCTACTTCTGATTTACTGTATTTTTTTTAAATTTAAAAATTGCATTTGCACTACATGGTATTTCATCAGATTACATGATCAAAGGACAAAAACTTCATTTTCTCCCAAGTATATGTTCTTTTTCTCAAAGTGAGTATAATATTAGGCCTTTTATAAAGTCTAGGTAGCTTGTGTGAACTGTGGATCTCTCTTCTCTTTAGTTGCTAAGTTGTGTCAGACTCTTGCGAGCTCGTGGACTGTAGCCTGACAGGCTCCTCTGTCCATGAGATTCTCCAGGCAACAGTGCTGGAGTGGGTTGCCATTTTCTGCTCCAAGTGTTCTTCCCAACCCAGGAATTGAACCCAGATCTCTTGCATTGCAGGCAGATTCTTTACCCACTGAGCTATGAGGGAAGCCCTGAACTGTGGGTAACATTCTGTTTTGCCTTAATCTTACGTTTTTATCTTCTCATCTTCCTAACTGATCAGTGCCTTGATCATTTTGCTTAGATGTGCTTGAATTTATTGCAAATGGTGTATTTTAAATGATAGAACTTCCTTTTCAACAGTGTTTCCACAGTGAATAGACTAGAAGGTGGGGAGAGATGGACCAACTCAGGCACCTTTATTTTACATCTAATAATCTCTTCAGACTGGAGTGGAAAACTCACTGGAAAGGCAGATATAAGCAATTTAACCTGGAGAATTTCATTTTAGAAATATGTGCCCTTAACTACATCTAATTTAGAAGTGTGGATTCTGATACCTTTCTCTCATTCATCCCCTGGGGTTTGGCTCCCTGAGGGAACCCTTCTCGGGTACTGAGTCTTGGCATCTACTGTCTCTCCCTCCCCACTAGATCCTTCCTGTCTGCATGTAATTACAAACACACGGAAGTCTCTTTATTCTCGCCATCCCAGTCCAAAGCAGACCGACAGGCAGGCAGACCTCCTCCCAGCCTGGTTTATTTTTATAGCTGCTAAATTCTTTAACCTTTCTGCTTGTGCACATTGAAATGGAGAAAAATACCTTTTGCAGGGTCAGTGTTTTAAAGAAAATTATGTGTATCATGTGCAGAGTATTATGTGTATATTTCAGAAATTAAAAATATAGTAGACTGTAGGAGTCTCTCAGGCTCTTCTGAGAAATAAACAGTGCTAATGTTTGGCTTTGACCTTTCTGGTTGTATTATATGAATGACACAGTGTCTGTACTCTTTGGCCTGTACTTTTATTCCTTAATATAGTGTGAAAAATCCTCCCATGTCTTTATGTATTCTTCTTTAGTATCATTTTTGATGTTTGGATTTATGTATGAAAATATACTTCTAAATAATGCCCAAGGATGAACATTTAGAATAACAATTTTTTTTCCAATTATGAAGAATGTTTTAAAAAACATCCTTTTAAAGATTTCTAAATATTTGTGTGTCTAATGATTTCCTAAGATAAATTCTCAGGATTTCTGGGTCAACGGTTTTGTAATTTAAAAATATTTTAATATAGATATTGTCATATTGCGCCAGGAAACTTGTAACAGTTGGCAGGTCTGCCAGCCCAGCTTCCCTGTTCCCTCATAGCATCATATGTCAGCTAGTTTTAGGGGTTAAGTTCACTTATCTTTTTTTCAGGCCTCATTTTCCCCAGCAATTCTGGTAACTTGCTTTCACACTGTGGGATACGTCTTTCTTCTGAAAACTTGAGCTTCTGAGATAGTCTCCTTTATGTGAAGACTTCTCCCATTTGCTCTAATCCTGCTTGGTATCTTCACCCAAATATCCTGCTAACCTCTAACTCATCAGGTGAAAAGAGTTTCCTTTCCTAATCCATTTCTCTTTTAGTCCTTTTTTCCCTTGAGAGACACTATTGACCTTCTGGGCTTCCCAGGTGGCGCTACTGGTAAAGATCCTGCATGCCAATGCAGGAGACATGAGATGTGGGTTCGATCCCTAGCTCAGGAAGATCCCTTGGAGGAGGGCATGGCAACCCACTCCAGTATTCTTGCCTGGAGAATCCCATGGACCAAAGGGCCTGGGACCTTGTAACTCCGGTCCATAATCATCCCCCCAGAGAAAGGGCATGTGTTTTTGTCTGCCTGTCCTGTTCTTTTCAGGCCTTTAAGACTGCTTGCTTCAGCTGGTCTCTTCCATGAATGCCCTCCCCACCACCATTTATATATGCTTTCAACATGTTAATTCAAGGCCTAATTCAAATGCAACTTTTTCCTTGGATTCTTCTCTGATCTCCTCCTTACCTCTACCAAGAAGAAACATTTTCCCTCTGAATTTATAAATATATTTGCACCTATTTATGGGCATCCTCATGCGAAGAGTTGACTCATTGGAAAAGACTGATGCTGGGAGGGATTGGGGGCAGGAGGAGAAGGGGACGACAGAGGGTGAGATGGCTGGATGGCATCACTGACTCGATGGACGTGAGTCTGAGTGAACTCCGGGAGCTGGTGATAAACAGGGAGGCCTGGTGTGCTGCGATTCATGGGGTCGCAAAGAGTCAGGTACGACTAAGCGACTGAACTGAACTGAACTGATGGGCATCCCTGGTGGCTCAAATGGTAAAGAATCTGCTTGCCATGTGGGAGATCTGGGTTCGATCCCAGGGTTGGGACGATCCCCTGGAGAAGGAAATGGTAACCCACTCCAATATTCTTGCCTGGGAAATCCCATGGACAGAGGCGCCTGTTGGGCTATAGTCACAAAGAGTTGGACATGAGTGAGCAACTAAAGCACACACACCCCCCTAATATATTAATTATAATTGTCCATCTGTTATTTATGTACTTGCCTCGACCCATCTCCCAATTCTTCACACACTTCCCTTTGATAGCTTCTTAAAAGCAGCACTTGGATCTTTTTTGGGACCAGTAGAATTTGTCTGGTGCTCAGTAAGTGTCACCATCTATTTCTTCATACAATGTTTTCCTCAAAATAGATGAACAACTAATTTCTATTGAAAGAGTAGAAAATATTAAAACTAAATGATGAATGTAAGAATGACTTAGAAATATTTCCTATCCTTACTGTCTATTTGACCAGAAGTCTTACAAAATGAACAAGACCAATTTGGTCATGCCCAACTGTAAATTTATGCTTTATTTTTGCTCAGTAATACTAGCTTTATTCATTAAACAGTCATCATTAGCCAGCAGGCTCAAAAAAGTTCATGCAGCCTGTTTCATGAGCTTGGTGCTCTGTCCTTTTGAAGGACGTGAGGTTTTAGTTGCAAGAGATGCAGCAATATTCTAGACCTGTGCAATGCAGTGTGAAGGCTGTTGTGACTGGTCCAAGCTGAGACATGCTAAAGGTGTGAAATATACACTGAATTTGAAAGACAGTAAGAAAAAAGAATGTAAGATATCAATAGTTTTAAAAACATTGAATATATGTCGAAATGATACTATTTTGGATATATTGGATTAAATAGCATTACAAAAATCATTTTTACCTCTTTTTTAAAAATGTGGCTACTAGAAAATTTAGAATTATGTGTCTTTCTGTTGGACAGTGCTGGTTTAGAGAAACAATTTAGTTAGACTTATAGACAGCACTGGATAACTAGGACCCTCCCAGCTCATGGCCGAGTGCAGGGCCTTCTAGACTTGCTAGATTTCAGTTGTTTAATTGATGTTGGGACATGTCTGTAAAATATTTTGGCCAATTCACATGCATTGAATAACACTAAATTCACTAGTGGGAGATTGTTTCCAACCTTCTAATTATGCCAGTTCTCAAGCCACAGAAAAAGTGCATTTCTCACATTCATTAAATTAATTAGCGAAGGCTCTGGTGTTAATGGAGACAAAGATAATTGTGCCTTTGTAGCAGCCACCTCTGGACTTTAGCTTTTCTAATTAAATTACAGCTCATCATCTCTGGAGTGTTATCTTGGGTTGGGACAACTGTGAGCGAGCCCCTAGAGTGGTTCGCACACTGGAATGTGTGTGTCCCCTTGTGGCCAACTTTTCCAAGTTGTTTAAGTCACTGCAGTTTTCAAGAGGAGGACATACTTCTTACCCTCCCTCCATCTTACTGGGCTGCATTATTGTGAGGCTTCAAACACAGGGCAGTTTAGGAATGCAAAGCAAAGAACACTTCCTTAAGAATTTTTAAAATAGTCAGTGACTTACTTTATCTGGGGCCAGGCTTTGTGCCTCTTTCTGTCCTCTCATCCATCCATCCATCCATCCATTCAGCCACGTGTCCATCCATTCATCCATCCACTCACCTTAGAATCAGAATTCTAAATTGAGTTGTTGCCCTGGAGTACGTGTGGAAGTAGTTTTAATTTTTAAAAATTTTTTGAAATTTATTTATTTGACCACACCGTGAGGCTTGCTGGATCCTAGTTCCCTAACCAGTGATTGAATCCAGGCCCTGGTAGTGAAAGCACTGAGTCCTAATTGCTGGATCACAAAGGAATTTCCTGAAAGTGGTTTTATTTTATTTCATTTTAATTTTTTAAGATTGTAGGTTCTTTACTACTGAATCTTTAAAATCCAAATGTGTCTTTAAATAGAAAACTAAAGTCAGACTTCCCATGTCAGAAATTATGTCTGATTTAGCTGATTAGTTTGACAATGAGGAGTTAGTTTTGCCAATTAGGGAATAGAGGAGACGTTTTCCATAATCGAACGATCTAGGTTTGCACCTTGTTAACAATGTGCTAGGACTTATGTCTGTTTTTGTGTTTAAATTTACTATAAATATTAGTTGTCAACTTCAAAATGTGCCTGGGGATTCTTTTAGAGAATTTTCATGGAAACTTACTTGCATGGATTTTCTACATCTTGAGATACATTTTTAGGAAATAGTTTTTTGAGGGTTCGTAGACAGGCAGGAGGAAAAGGGGACGACAGAGGATGAGATGGTGAAATGGCATCATCTACTCAATGGACATGAGTTTGGGTAGACTCTGGGAGTTGGTAATGGACAGGGAGGCCTGGCATGATGTGGTTCATGGGGTCACAAAGAGTTGGACACAACTGAGCGACTGAACTGAACTGAAGACAGTTTTTAGAACACAATAGATCTTTGTTTAGCTGGAATAAAGTGAAGAATCAAAGTTTACAGAAAAAATTTTTAAGTAGTCTAACTTTTGTCAATCATTAAGAAAAAATTAGTTTTCTATGGACTTTTCATGACAGTGACTCATCATCTTTATGACTCATTCAGCTCCTCCTAAATAACTTCTCCTTATTCTGTGATATTTCTAGTGATTTTAATAAAACTCTCTTACTCTCAGGATAGAAGTCCAAAGTGAACTGTTTTGTATGTAAAGTTTACAGTTTCTTTCTACTTGTTCTTCTGCATTTGCAGCACATTTAATATGGTTATATCTAAGATGTAAAAAAGTTTTTCCAAAGCATACTTCCACAAAGAAGGTTTGAAACAATGCCAGGTACCTGTAGGACTTACAGACACTGTTAAGATTAGCAGCTATAAAGAGTGAAAGTAGGAAAACATTCCCTCCTGTATTCCTGTGTACTCATTTAAAAAGCATGAGGAACTCATCAAAGAGAAAATAGGTAAGAGGTAAATACACTCTAGAATTAGAAGATGGACAGGAATTAATGGCTGTATCAAATTCTGAAAATAATTCTTTGGGGAATAAATTAATTGTTCTGCAATCTTGTATGGATTAAGTGCAAAAGAGCTGTCACTGAATCCTAGCCGCTTTGTAGTAGGATGCTTTTGAATTTGGGCTAGTTCGGAGTCTTCAGGAAATTTCAAAAAGTTTAGGGGATTTTGCTTGGTAATTTTTGAGTTTCCAAAATGCCTTTTTATGATCAGCATCATTAAGTCATTCAGTTCAGTTCAGTTCAGTCGCTCAGTTGTGTCCGACTCTTTGCGACCCCGTGAATCACAGCTCGCCAGGCCTTCCTGTTCATCACCAACTCCCGGAGTTCACTCAAACTCACGTCCATCAAGTTGGTGATGCCATCCAGCCATCTCATCCTCTGTCATCTCCTTCTCCTCCTGCCCCAATCCCTCCCAGCATCAGAGTCTTTTCCAATGAGTCAACTCTTCGCATGAGGTGGCCAAAGTACTAGAGTTTCAGCTTTAGCATCATTCTTTCCAAAGAAATCCCAGGGCTGATCTCCGTCTAGAATGGACTGGTTGGATCTCCTTGGTGTCCATGGGACTCTCAAGAGTCTTCTCCAACACCACAGTTCAAAAGCATCATCTTCAGCACTCAGCTTTCTTCCCAGTCCAACTCTCACATCCATACATGACCACTGGAAAAAGCATAGCCTTGACTAGATGGACCTTTGTTGGCAAAGTAATGTCTATAAATTAATTGTTCTGCAATCTTGTATGGATTAAGTGCAAAAGAGCTGTCACTGAATCCTAGCCGCTTTGTAGTAGGATGCTTTTGAATTTGGGCTAGTTCGGAGTCTTCAGGAAATTTCAAAAAGTTTAGGGGATTTTGCTTGGTAATTTTTGAGTTTCCAAAATGCCTTTTTATGATCAGCATCATTAAGTCATTCAGTTCAGTTCAGTTCAGTCGCTCAGTTGTGTCCGACTCTTTGCGACCCCGTGAATCACAGCTCGCCAGGCCTTCCTGTTCATCACCAACTCCCGGAGTTCACTCAAACTCACGTCCATCAAGTTGGTGATGCCATCCAGCCATCTCATCCTCTGTCATCTCCTTCTCCTCCTGCCCCAATCCCTCCCAGCATCAGAGTCTTTTCCAATGAGTCAACTCTTCGCATGAGGTGGCCAAAGTACTAGAGTTTCAGCTTTAGCATCATTCTTTCCAAAGAAATCCCAGGGCTGATCTCCGTCTAGAATGGACTGGTTGGATCTCCTTGGTGTCCATGGGACTCTCAAGAGTCTTCTCCAACACCACAGTTCAAAAGCATCATCTTCAGCACTCAGCTTTCTTCCCAGTCCAACTCTCACATCCATACATGACCACTGGAAAAAGCATAGCCTTGACTAGATGGACCTTTGTTGGCAAAGTAATGTCATTAAAGAAATGCAAATACAAACCATTACACACCACTTCACACTTACTAGGATGGCTATAATAAAATAATTTTAAAAAAGAAAGTGTTAGTGAGGATGTAGAGAATTTGAAACCCATATACATCGCTAGTGGAAGCATAAAATAATGCACCTGCTATGGAGAACATTTCAGCAGTTCCTCAAAAATCTAAGGATAGAATTACCATATGACCCAGCAGTTCCACTCCTAGGTGTATATCCAGGGGAACTGAAAGCAGGGATGGAACAGGCACTAATGTACAGTTTTCCTTGAGCATTATTTACAATAGATGAAAGATAGAAGCAACCCAAGTGTCTCAACAGATGAATGGGTAAAAAATGTGGCATATACATTCAATGACTACTACATACTATGAATAGCCACAAAAAAGAAGTGAGGTTTTGACACACGCTACAACACGGATGAATCTTGGAAACATTATTCTAAGTGAAATAAGTCAGACACCAAGGGACAGATGTGTGAATTCATGTCTGTGAAATATTAAGGTGGCTTAAATGCATAAAATTAGAAAGTGGATTAGAAGTTACTGGAGCCTGGGGAAGTGGGGGAATGGAAGAAGTGTTGCTAAATGGTTACAGAATTTCTGTTTTGGTGGATGAAAAATTTTAGAAATAATGAGAACGGTTGCACAACATTGTAAATGAAATTGATGTTACCAAATTGAGTACTTTAACATAATTAAAATAGCAGATTCTATGTTGTATATATTCTACACAAAAACATTGACATTTTAATATACCAAAACTCATTAAATTGCATGCTTGAAATGGCTGATTTATATGGTATGTAAATTATAATCTGCAGAAAGTTTTTTTTTTTAAAAAAAGGCAATCTCTATGGAGATTCCTTAAAAAACTAGGAATAAAACTACCCAGTGACCCAACAGTCCCACTACTGGACATGTATCCTGAGAAAACCATAACTGAAAAAGACACAGGTACCCCAGTGTTCACTGCAGCACTATTTTCAATAGTTAGGACATGAAAGCAGCCTAGCTGTCTGTCAACAGATGAATCAACAGAGAAGCTGTGGTACATAGGTAAAATGAGTATTACTCAGCCATAAAAAGGAACACGTTTGAGTCAGTTCTAATGAGGTGGATGAACGTAGAGCTTATTATACAGAGTGAAGTAAGTCAGAAAGACAAATATATATTAATGCATTTATATGGAATCTAGAAAGATGGTACTGATGAATGTATTTGCAGGGCAGCATGAAAACAAAGACATAGAGAAGAGACTTGTGGACAAGCAGAGTGAAAGGAGAAACCACACAATATTGTACAACAATTACCCTAAGTTTGTGTTTATATTATATATATATAGATAGACCTGTGGAAATACAGAATTTTGTTTTATGGTTGTAATGTTGGATTATTATTATTTTTTTTTACAGAAACATTATAGATTAAGATTTAAATTGAGATTTGTTTCTAGGTTCTGCTAAAAGAATTTTTGATGTGCCCTTGAGCTGATGAAGTCAAAAAAATTTTTAGCTAGTTTCCTGGAAGATTTATCAGGCAGTTTTGTTGATGTTTCTTGCTTCACTTCTCTTACCCATCACAAAAATAAAATTCCAGACTGGGCAGCGGCCCTTGGATCTGTGTGAGCTTGTCAAAAGCATTTTAAGAAGAGCAAAATATTTAGAGGAAGAATTTGGAAAATCAGCCTTAAGGGATTTAACACATTTTTCTTCTCCTAATTCAGTCCCGTGTTTGTCCCCCTAATGGAGAAAGGTCATTAATGGGTAAGATTTACTAAGCCAAAAAAGGCTTTCAGAAGTTAGATGTTTTCTCTAAAATTCAAATATAAAGAAAATACTTGTTTGGAAACCTGAAAGAATAAATTTAGCATGTAAATTATACTCACTTAATATACATATAAATAATCCAGTTATCTGTAAATTTGTATTATCTGCTTATACATTTTTATTTTGGAAACATTAAAATAACTACTTGACTTGGAGAGCTGAGAAAATTTGAGATTTGAAATAAATTTCTATATATATGATGAAAACAATTGATCATAATAGCATGATTTAGGATTTTAGTTGTCATGCTACCAAC
Organism: Madoqua kirkii; assembly: GCA_006408675.1. Classification (NCBI taxonomy): domain Eukaryota; kingdom Metazoa; phylum Chordata; class Mammalia; order Artiodactyla; family Bovidae; genus Madoqua; species Madoqua kirkii. Next base: position 28,019 of record SJYC01040633.1, read on the forward strand.
TTTGTAGCAAATTTCTGTCTCCCTGAAACACTGACTTGGGCCAAAGTTGTTAGCTTAATTTTTTGTGGTGTGGAGGGCAGTTCTTTACTAATAAGTGTTCCAAATTTGTTACATTAAAAAAAAAATCTCATAATTGAAAAACTGCAGGCTAATTCCTATTCCTTTACTGAATTCATATCTGATAGAAAATAAGAGGTTTGTGTGTGTGTATGTGTGTGTATGTTGTGTAAAAAGGGAAGTGTGAAATCAAGGCTTATTGAGATGTAAATCCCCCCTTTCCCCTTTAAGTGTACTAGAAAAATGAATAAAGAAGAGTGTTTATGAAGTTTGGAGTATTTTTAAAAAGTTTGAATGCAAGACATTTTATCTTTTGCAAGGCAGTACGTTATTTCTGATGGCTCAGGGGTGAAGAACCTGCCCGCCAATGCAGGGGACATGGGTTTGATCCCTGGGTTGGAAAGATACCCTGGAGAAGGAAATGGTAACCCGCTCCAGTACTCTCGCCTGGGAAATCTCATGAACAGAGGAACCTGGTGGGCTGTAATCCATGGGGTCATGACTTCACAAGTAAACAACAACAATAAACTTCGTTTCATATCATTTACTTAATTAGACACATATTCAGACTTTTATTTGAACCAAAGATAAAGACTATTATAGAAACATTAACTTCTAGTTTTTACACACATCTCTGTATGATGGGAACCTATTTTAAATAGCTGATCTCATTCTATATGTGATACGGCTGGAGGTTTCTAGTTATCATTTGGGGGCTCCCCAGGAGGCACTAGTGATAAAGAACCTGCCTGCCAATGGAGGAGACTCAGGAGATGAGGGTTTGATCCCTGGGTCGGGAAGATCCCCTAAAGAGGGCATGGCAACCCATTTCAGTACTCTTGCCTGGAGAATCACATGGACAGAGGAGCCTGGTGAACTATAGTCCATGAGGTTGCAAAGACTCAGACACGACTGAAATGACTTAGTACCCACACAGTCATCATTTGATAAGGTGACAGGTACTCATTTTTTGTTTGCATTATCTCTGGAGAGGAACCCATATAGTATTTATTAGCTATTGTAGTATATTTTTTGAAAGTAAGAAGGTTAAATGCTCAGTAAAGAGGTTAAAAAATGTAGAAATGTAAAAAATAAAATGGAAATGAAATGTGAAATAAAATTTGCTTCTCGGAATTTCCCAAATTCCCAATAATTTGGTAAAAATTATTAAATTCAAGGAACTTTATGGAACTGAGAAAATGTAATACTTATGACCATTATATATATTTTTGTTTATAGCAAAATAATTGAATTTGCCATGTACTCTGAGCACATATTTAAGATTAAATTCATATTAGTGGGCTGGTATAGCACTGTTCAGGCTGGTGTGTGTCTCACATACTGCGTATAATCTCAGCTCTGTCTCTCTTCGATGTGATGGTCAAGGCTGGGACATTCAGTGTGTCAGCAAGTCCTCTTGGTTAATAAATGGCTCATATGTGGCATTGATCAGATGGTAGAAAGCCTGAAATTGAGGCTGATGCTGACTCTGTTGTCCTTTGTGAAAGGCTAAGTCTTAGCTCGGTTGACAACACGAAGTCTCTAGTTTTTTCATCCATCGCCCTCTTTGTGTTTCAGAGTCAGTCTCCAGTTACCTTTATGGATCTGTAGAAGGGCACTCTTTTCTGAAACTGTTGCTATACTTATTCCAGGAGTGACCTTTTAATTACAAGCTCTCCTTCCAGAACAGAATAAGGCCCAAAGATACCACTAACTTGGTGAAGTCGTGGTTGAACTTGTAATTATGCTATTAAAGATGAGTGAGGAGGTCTGGGTTGAAGGCAGCTCCTTGAAATTGATGCATTGAGGACAGAGCGCACTTGAGCCTTCTCTGTTACTGTTTTACTGATATCATGTGGGAAGCAGCCTTGCAGTATGGACAGTAGTGGAACAAGGTGTGTGTTTGTGTGTGTTCAGATAGTACCACAAGCTTTCTTCCAAATATTCCTTACATGGACAGTAGTGGAACAAGGGGTGTGTGTGTGTGTGTGTGCCTGTGTCTGTGTCTGTGTCTGTGTGTGTGTCTGTGTCTGTGTGTATGCAGATAGTACCACAAGCTTTCTGCGTTATTCCAAATATTCCTTACACAGCTTTTAGCTTTCAGAGACTGTTAACATGCTCCTTTGTAGGATTTATGCCAACAATGACTGTTGCTTATTTTAACAGATAATTGAGGAGCAATTGAAGAGGGTATGATTAGAAGTAACAGAAAGGGTACCATGGATATTTTTTGTCTTGTTCACACATATACTATAATAATAATCACAACTAGAATAACAACAAAGAGCTCAATGCCAGCTCTATGTCAAGTATTTCCACTTGTATCCACCAGCCCTCACAGTGCCTTGTAAGTGTTGTTAACTCCCATTTTACATGACTTCCTTATACCTAACTAGATCACTTTGCCCATCTTCAAGAGGTTCAGGATGCTTTAGATTTTTTAAGGTCAATTTTTATTTGTTTGACCTGGAAAATGAATTTTTAATTCAAGCCAACATTAGTCATTAAAAAAAAACAAAACTCCTGTGGTTTCTCTGCTTGTAAAATGTTTCGATTTTTTTTTTTTTAAGGGAGGTTGTTTATTTTCAATTGGAGGATAATTGCTTTACAATATCATGTTGGTTTCTGCCATATAGTAACATGAATCAGCCATAGGTATATGTGTGTCCCTTCCCTCTTAAACCCCCTTCCCATCTCCCATCCCTTCCCACCTCTCCAGGTTGTCACAGAGCGTAGGGTTTGAGCTCCCTGTGTCATACAGTAAATTCCCACTGGCTCTCTTTTTCATATGGTAATGTACATGTTTTAATGCTACTCTCTCAGTTCTTCCCTCCCTGTGTCCACAAGTCTGTTCTGTCTGTCTGCATCTCCACTGCTGCCCTGCAGATAGGTTCATCAGAACCATTTTTCTAGATTCCATATATATGTGTTAACATATGATATTTGTCTTTCTCTTTCTGACTTACTTCACTCCGTCTAATAGGCTCTAAGTTCATCCACCTCATTAGAACTAACTCAGTTGTGTTCCTTTTTATGGCTGAGTAATATTCCACTGTGTATATATACCACAACTTTTTAATCCATTCATCTGTCTGTGGACCTCTAGGTTGCTTCCATGTCCTAGATATTGTAAATAGTGCTACAATGAACCCTGAGGTACAGGTGCTTTTTTCAGTTATGGTTTCCTCAGGGTATGTGCCCAGTGGTGGGTGTAGATTGCTTTCAAAGATAAGAGCATTAAAACTTTGTCATGTCAGTCTTAATACAGGAAAATGGGTTACACAATTAGCTATAAACTTTATAGTAGTTTTTGTTCTTTAGGAATTGTATGTAAAGGGGGGAAATCATGAGTTTCTTAGTTTTTTTGAAAAGAGAACTTCCATTTTTTGTCTTGAACGTGCTATAACATTTTTGGCATGCTGAAACTGTATTTAAACAAAATGCAACAGAAAGTCTATGTATATGTATATAATACTTTGAAAGCAAGGTCTTGATTCTTTTCTCATGGACGTGGATTTAAGGGTTGGTGGCGATATGCTGAGATGTGGGGTGAGAAAGCCAGCTTCTCTGGAAAGGTGCCTGGGCCTCCCTCTGCTATGGATGTTTGTTAGCAGACTCCATACATATTGAACCCATCAGTCATCCCTTCATTAACTATGGATCACTGTGCCTCAGGAGCTCTACTAACAAACAACGTAAAACTCTCCAGGACGGAGATAATCTTATTTAGCACCCGAGTAAAACTATAAACTCTAATATTTCCCTTCTCTCTCCTTTTCCCTCCCACAGATGAACACAATGATGTGCAGAAGAAAACCTTTACCAAATGGATAAATGCTCGATTTTCAAAGGTAATGGAGACTTTCAAAAACTTTGAGGATTTGGATGCCTCATTCTGGTTGATAGAGTTTGGTTGGAGGTGCAGTGAATTTTCCCCAGGAAATGTGACCTAACAGAAATCTTCCGAGTATGCAGATACATTTATTTTTCCTTTACTCTCTGTAATAAGTTTAAATGGAAATTCTGGTGTAAAAAGTTCATGTTATAAATATTCATGGTAAAAAGCTCTGTATTTTTATCTAATATTCTGTAGGGGCTTCCCAGGTGGTTTAGCGGTAAAGAATCTGCCTTCTATTGCAGCAGGTGCAAGATACACAGGTTCAATCCCTGGGTCAGGAAGATACCCTGGAGAAGAAAATGGCAACCCACTCCAGCATTCTTGCCTGGAGAATCCCATGGACAGAGGAGGCTGGCGGACTATAGTCCATGGGATTGCAGAGGAGCTAGACACAACTTAGTGACTAAAAAAAAAAAACAACAGCATTCTTTAGATATGAAGCTGCTAGCTTGCTGCTTTGGATTTTGTGACTTCTTGGTGCATTTAGGAAATAATATCTCATTGGGAAATTTTTGTGCTTACTTAGCTAAAAAGATGATGATTTCATTTTTGCCTGATTAAAATCAATTTGCTATCTTTCAGGTAGCCTTTCCTACCTTGTGCAGTGTTTGGGGACTGTCATACTGATAGGTCTGGTTAATAATGTTTACTGCCCTGTGGTTCTTTTCTTTTGAACTTCCTGATTTATTTCCCTCAAATCTGTTCTTTCTCAGCATTTCTAACCACTTGGATCATAACCAAGTTTTGATTAATATTTTTTTAGGAGCAAGAATGCTGAAGAGAGAAATTGATATTACTCTTTTTAAACTAATTCTAATATAATTATTCACTGGTCACTTGAGTTGGAATTTTGTCTTCTAAATCTGAGATGGGAGAATAATTTTTAGATTTTTTTATTATGGACTATGCAGAAAACTAAAGGCTTCTCAGAGAAATCCTGTTTTGGGGTTTTTAATTTTAAAATTTCTTATTTTTCCATTTAAGGATGTTGCAAAGGACAGGAAAATAAACACTGGCATTTCTTTGAGGCAAAATCAGAACGTTTTAAGATTATTTTGAGTTGCAGCGCAGTTTAAAAGTTGTTCCACGTCCCACTATTTACAGTTCATTATTTGATTGCAGTGTATTTTTAGGTTTCCCAAGTTTTTGTTGAGAAATATTTTGTCTTGCTTCTGAGAATGTAAGGAATGTGAAAACCGCCTGACTTTGGTAGAGGGTCAAGGAAGAGAATTACTCCATAATTGGTGGTTTTGTGTGTAGGATTACTCTGAAGCAGACAGAGGTGATTTTTGGTAAAATTTTATTTGTTTTGTTCAAGAGGTACAGTAACGTCTGGGTGCTTTGGATTCAACATTATTCAAAACTTTTTAAGTAATCTTCATGTGGGCCAGATTCTGGGCAACATGGTTTTAGGAACGAAGAGAGTCTATACAGGAGATATTAGTGCTCAGTTGTGTGAGATTCTCTATTTTGACTATTACTGAGGTTAATATGGTCCTTTTCTAGACAGCGCAAGTTAGCAGACCTCGCTTTTAGCAGCTTGAGTCATTGTGGAAGAATCACCTTAGAGCTGATTTTGAAGATTGATCTGAAAACTTTGTAGTGTTGATAGGCTTGCATTTAAGTAACATTTGAAGCTAGGTGAATTACTTTGTCCCTGTTTGTGAGACTAGAGAGACGTAGATCGTATCGTAGGACACAAAAGGAGGAGAAGCAGAATAGAGATGATAGCTGAGCAAGAATAACTGAAAATGTTTATGCTTATCATTATAGCCATGAATCTGACCCAGACAAGACATTCCCTTAACAGCACACGATAGATCATTGAACTGGGGCATCACCCAGCAGACCCACATCCTTTCCAGGTCCATAGCTGTTGCTGATACATGCAAGGTTAGACCCTTGAACCCAGTGCTGCCCAAGTACTCCTTCACTCTGAGCTTTAAAAATATCCTCGCTCTGTTATTGTCCTGGGATTTCTTCTTCACTGGATGGTTTTCAGTACTTACTGATCATGTGGGTCATATACCCCATTGAATTCTTTCAAGAAGTAACTCAGTATTTGTTGGGAGCCGGAGCCGTCATTGCGGGATGGCGCCGGTTTCCTGCTTCCTGGTTCTTCGCAAACATAGACTAAAAAGACGCATGCGCAAGATGTGTCTCTTAAGGTCACGGATATGCTAATCAGGGATTCTAACAGTGTTCTGTTATGAGCCAATGGCAGTGTTCCGTTATGAGCCAATGGCAGTGTTCCGTTATGAGCCAATCAGAGGTTGACACGCCTGCCCTCTGGGCTATATAAGCAACTGCTTTCCTTGCATCGCCGCCCTCTCGCCACTTCCTTAAAGAGCTGTAACAATAAACCTGCGTGTCAGAAGAATCCTGTCTGTGGCGTTCTCCTTATCGGCGAGGCGGGCGACCACAAGTATTTATCATGGGTCATTGATATCTTTGGGTATCCCTTGTGGCTTAGACGGTAAAGAATTCTCCTGTAATGCTGGAGACCTGGGTTTGATCCCTGAGTCAGGAAGATCCCCTGGAGGAGGGCATGGCAACCCACTCCAGTATTCTTGTCTGGAGAATCTCATGGACAGAGGAACCTGGTGGGCTACAGTCCATGGAGTTGCAAAGAGTTGGATACGACTGAGCAACTAAGCACAGCACAGCACTGATATCTTTAAAAAGATCTGAACATGAAGTTCAGTAGTACTAGAGTAGTTTATTTAGTGAACTTAATATTTAAATGTATACATTTATAAATATATATTGTTTTGTAATATTAAATGAAGGCTTTAAGTCCCATGTAAATTCTTTGTCCCAGGAAGCTTGTAATTATTAGCAAGACAATGAAATAATTAAGTAGCATTATCAGTTACAGTAAAAGGTCCAGTTATGTAGACTGACATGGAAGCTAAAAGCTTGTTATTGTTTTCAAGAACAATTTTTATTAAGACCACTATTAGGTTTTTTTTTTTTAAGAACAGTTTTTTTATTTTTATTTTTTATTATGGCTACTATTAAAAGATGGCTACTATTAAAAGATGGGCTCGATAAAGGACAGAAATGGTATGGACCTAACAGAAGGAGAAGATATTAAGAAGAGGTGGCAAGAATACATAGAAGAACTGTTCAAAAAAGATCTTCATGGCCCAGATAATCATGATGGTGTGATCACTAATCTAGAGCCAGACATCCTGGAATGTGAAGTCAAGTGGGCCTTAGAAAGCATCACTATGAACAAAACTAGTGGCGGTGATGGAATTCCAGTTGAGCTGTTTCAAATCCTGAAAATGATGCTGTGAAAGTGCTGCACTCAATATGCCAGCAAATTTGGAAAACTGGCATGCTGCGATTCATGGGGTCGCAGAGAGTCGGACATGACTGAGCGACTGAACTGAACTGAACTATTAAAAGATTGTTTGGAGAAAAAAAAATATCACAGTAGAGCTGCCCCTGGAAACATTTCCTTTCTCATTACTTCTGATAAGAAGTCAAAGTCTAGAAGGAAATCTGGAGGAGCATAGAACACAATTATCAAAGGATTTATGATTATTTGGATATAAAGAGGAGAGCTCATAACTGTCACACTAAATTCTAAGCACACTGTTTCCTTTCTTCTGGTTGTTTTAATGCTGTAAGTCAGGCCTCTTTCCACACTGATGATCAGAAAAGGGAATAAAAGTTCTGAACTGGAAGATTTCCATAAACTCCCCACAGATTCTTGCTGAGTTTGGGATCAAGTTGTATTTGGGCATGGTGTATCCAGAGGTTCAGTTCAGTTCAGTTCAGTTGCTCAGTCGTGTCCGACTCTTTGTGATGCCATGAATTGCAGGTCGCCAGGCCTCCCTATCCATCACCAGCTCCTGGAGTTCACTCAGACTCACGTCCATCGAGTTGGTGATGCCATCCAGCCATCTCATCCTCTGTCATCCCCTTTTTCTCCTGCCCCCAATCCCTCCCAGCATTGGAGTCTTTTCCAATGAGTCAACTCTTTGCATGAGGTGGCCAAAGTACTGGAGTTTCAGCTTTAGCAGCATTCCTTCCAAAGAACACCAGGGCTGATCTCCTTTAGAATGGACTGGTTGGATCTCCTTGCAGTCCATGGAACTCTCAAGAGTCTTCTCCAACACCACAGTTCTAAAGCATCAATTCTTCGGTGCTCAGCTTTCTTCCCAGTCCAACTCTCACATCCATACATGACCACTGGAAAAACCATAGCCTTGACTAGATAGACCTTTGTGGGCAAAGAATGTCTCTGCTTTTGAATATGCCATCTGCTGCTAAGTCACTTCGGTCGTGTCTGACTCTGTGTGACCCCATAGACGGCAGCTCATCAGGCTCCCCCGTCCCTGGGATTCTCCAGGCAAGAACTCTGAAGTGGGTTGCCATTTCCTTCTCCAGTGCATGAAAGTGAAAAGTGAAAGTGAAGTCTCGCAGTCGTGTCCGACTTTTCACGACCCCATGGACTGCAACGTACCAGACTCCTCCGTCCATGGGATTTTCCAGGCAAGAGTACTGGAGTGGGGTGCCATTGCCTTCTCCCAATATGCCATCTAGGTTGGCCATAACTTTCCTTCTAAGGAGTAAGTGTCTTTTAATTTCATGGCTGCAGTCACCCTCTGCACTGATTTTGGAGCCCCCCAAAATATCAAAACCAAAATGATATACCATCTCACACCGGTCAGAATGGCTGCTATCAAAAAGTCTATAAACAATAAATGCTGGAGAAGGTGCAGAGAAAAAGTAACCCTCTTACACTGTTGATGGGAATGCAAACTAGTACAGCCACTATGGAGAACAGTGTGGAGATTCCTTGAAAAACTGGAAATAGAACTGCTTTATGACCCAGCAATCCCACTGCTGGGCATACACACCGAGGAAACCAGAATTGAAAGAGACACGTGTACCCCAGTGTTCATCGCAGCACTGTTTATAATAGCCAGGACATGGAAGCAACCTAGATGTCCATCAGCAGACGAATGGATAAGAAAGCTGTGGTACAGATACACAATGGAGTATTACTCAGCCATTAAAAAGAATACATTTCAATCAGTAGTAATGAGGTAGATGAAGCTGGAGCCTATTATACAGAGTTAAGTAAGCCAGAAAGAAACACACCAATACAGTATATTAATGCATATACATGGAATTTAGAAAGATGGTAACAATGACCCTATATGTGAGACAACAAAATGTAGACCCTATATGTGTCTACAGAGGTAAAGAACGGACTTTAGGACTCTGTGGGAGAAGGCAAGGATGGGATGATTTGAGAGAATAGCATTGAAACATGTATATTATCATGTGAAACAGATCACCAGTCCAGGTTCGATGCATGAGGCAAGGTGCTTGGGGCTGGTGCACTGGGATGACCCTGAGGGATGAGACGGGGAGGGAGGTGGGAGGGGGGTTCAGGATGGGGAACACATGTACACCCAGGGCCGATTCCTGTGAATGTATCGCAAAATCCACCACAATATGGTAAAGCAATTAGCCTCCAATTAAAACAAACAAACACAAAATAATGACAGCGTTCTTTCTCTACTATCTTCATGGAGAGGTTTCTCTGGGTCAGATATTTTGCTTTTCATTCTGTCTCCCCAACAATAGGCACTGTGCTTGTTTCTGTGGAGGTAAAAATGTCTAAGATACAGTCTCTGTGAATTTTTTACTATTGTTTCATAACAAGAGTGTAAGAAAAGTGATGGGGTGCCTTTGATAAGCGCCCTGTGAATATGGGCCAATTTTGCATTTATCTGTAAATTTATCTAAGCGTTTCTGGTTGTATTTCATCCGTGTTATTGCGGTGGCTGCAGTCTGCTCATTGTCGCTGCTGAACAGGGTCGCACCATGTGAGTGTCCTGTGGTCATCATCTGTTTTTTGCTGGTGCACCCTTCAGTGGCTTTCAGTTTGAGACCTTGGTGAACAGTGCTGTCATAAACATTTTTGTGTATATATCTACAGCCCCTATAGTATGAATACTTTTTTTTTTTTGCTAGGAAAAGGAGTATGTCAAGGCCGTATATTGTCACCCTGCTTATTTAACTTATATGCAGAGTACATCATGAGAAACGCTGGGTGGAAGAAGCACAAGCTGGAATCAAGACTGCCCGGAGAAATATCAATAACCTCAGATATGCAAATGACACCACCCTTATGAAAGAGCCTCTTGATGAAAGTGAAAGTGGAGAGTGAAAAAGTTGGCTTAAATCTCACCATTCAGAAAACTAAGATCATGGCATCTGGTCCCATCACTTCATGGGAAACAGATGTGGAAACAGTGGAAACAGTGTCAGACTTTATTTTGGGGGGCTCCAAAATCACTGCAGAGGGTGACTGCAGCCGTGAAATTTAAAGACATTTACTCCTTGGAAGGAAAGTTATGACCAAACTAGATAGTATATTCAAAAGCAGAGACATTACTTTGCCCACTAAGGTCCGTCTAGTCAAGGCTATGGTTTTTCCTGTGGTCATGTATGGATGTGAGAATTGGACTGTGAAGAAAGCTGAGTGCGGAAGAATTGATGCTTTTGAACTGTGGTTTTGGAGAAGACTCTTGAAGAGTCCCTTGGACTGCAAGGAGATCCAGCCAGTCCATTCTAAAGGAGATCGGTCCTGGGTATTCATTGGAAGGACTGATGCTGAACCTGAAACTCCAATACCTTGGCCACCTCATGCGAAGAGTTGACTCATTGGAAAAGACCCTGATGCTGGGAGGGACTGAGGGCAGGAGGAGAAGGGGACAACAGAGGATGAGATGGCTGGATGGCATCACAGACTCGATGGACATGAGTTTGAGTGAACTCCAAGAGTTGGTGATGGACAGGGAGGCCTAGCGTGCTGCGATTCATGGGGTCGCAAAGAGTTGTTCATGACTGAGCGACTGAACTGATGAAACATGTGGGACCCGAGTCCCTGACCATGGATTGATTCCATACAACCTGCATTGGGAACATGGAGTTTTAAACACTGGACCACCAGGGAAGTCCCTGTATGAACGCATTTTTAAAATACAAACCAAAAAAATAGATCTACTGTATGAACTCACATATGTGAAGGTGAGAAACAGGCAAGGATAATCCAAGTAAAGCTTTAAAATCCTTGTAAAGCTACAAGGACAAGGAGAGAATCAGTGACCATAAAGGTGAGGATTGGGTGATTTCTGGGAGGGCAGGGGTGGTGATCCGGAGAGACCCGATGGAGGCTGCGGGGCTGGTCAGGTTCTCTGCTGCTGCCTGGATGATGGTTAGATGGGAGATCAGTTTATGAGTTGTTGACCTGCACACTGTCCTTTGAGTGTATTATGTTTTCAAATGAACATAGGTTTAGGGAAAAGACAAAAGGGCACAGGAACATATTTAAAGAGATGTTGTATAGGTTTTCTTCCGTACCAAGAGTCACAATTCACCTACACGTGTGTCCACTCATACTTTCTTTCTGAAGATGATGTTTTCCAGTGACACAAACCTTCTGAGCTCGAATGTCCTCACAGTGATGATAAAAACATACATTAATGTTGAACATCACAGTCTGTCAGCAGTTTATTACTAAAATGGTTTTCATTATAAATGCAGTAGATGCTCATTATAAAAAATGCAGATAGGTGCAAAAAAGCATGGAAGAAAAAGGAAAGAAAAAACTCAAGAAAGAAAGAAAAAATACATTTTTTTAAGTTATAGGAAAAAAAATAAATACCTAGACAAAAAAAAAAGACATGTCACTTTTGAACAGAAAGTCAAGAATAAGGTAGTGCCAGAAGCAAAGATCATAGAAGGGCTTGCTGTCCATTTTACTTATTTTGTTCAAAAAATACAAATTGGATGTATATGCTTCAGACTCTACAGTGGATTCTTATTGCTCCTACTAAAAAAAAAATTTCTAGGAGTATGTAGAGAAGGAGCATAAAACAGATGTATAATAATAGGAGTTCCCCGGTGGTCCTAGATGCTGGGACTCCACGGCTTTATTGCCCTGGCTGTGTTGAATGCCGGGTAGGGAACTAAGATCTCACAACACTTGCAGTATGGCCAGAAAAGAAAACGATGATGATAATAATAACTTTGATGCTCTTTCTTATCTTAGAAAGTTAACCGTAATTCCTCAATATCATCCAGATACAATCTTACCTTTTGATTTTTTCTTTTATTGTAGTTGATTCATAACGTATTAATTCTGCTATAGAACAGTGATTCATATATGTATATATTCTTTTCCATTATGGTTTATTACAGGATATTGAATATAGTTCCCTTGGATGTAGTGTAGAACCTTCTTTTTATCCACCCTATATATAATAGCTTGCAGATGCAATTTTAAATGATGCTTTTTTTAATGAGCATTTCTTCATGTCCCTGAAACATAATTACTAACACTTATAATCATATTTCACCATGTTAAGCACATCATAAGTGATCTAATCAGTCACTGTCTTCCCCTACCAAGCCCCCTAGTACATTTAGGCTATAAGATCCTCTGAAAAATGCTCTCCCTTGTTGGCAAGTACAGCAAACCAGCCTCATTAACCCACTTTGACCTCTGACCACAGTGCCTCACCCAGCATGCTCACAGGTGCTAAACGAGCCCTCTGCTCCTACCTGGGCTGGGTCTGGGGAGGGACCCTCGAGAGGTGGCGATGTTCCAGTCAGCCTTCCTGTCCCACGCACAGTCTGTCAGAGAGTATCTCCCTCTCCTCTGAAGGCATCTTTATTTGCAAAGTTAGCCAATAGTATCTGGTTTCCTGTAAGGCAGACTATCTTTAGATGCCGCTGCAGTCTCAGAAGCTCCAGGCTGGAGGCCAGCTGAGATGGGAGGGTCTGAAGCCAGGGGGAGCCTGGGGCAGACCCAGCAGGGCTAGGAGGGAGTGTGTTTACTTGGGGACTGTGTCACCTCTCTCACTGGGCAGCAGGCGGAAAGTATAGTAGCTCTCTTTAGTGATGTGCCTTCAGGCAGGCCCGGAAATGGAGTCTCAGTTTTCCTGCTATTAGAAGGGAGCCCATAATACTCAGCAGACAGCACTAGGGTGCAGATTAAATAAGCTACAGTTTTTCTTCTCAAAGTGTGATCCCAGCTGGGAGCTTCTCAGAGCTGCAGCACCTCAGGCCGTTGCCACCCAGACCTTTTGAATCAGACTCTGCATTTTTTTTGATGCCTTCTAAGCTTTTTTTTTGCAATAAAGAAAAGTATCTGTATTTTTTGTATTTTTTCATGTGACTCCCTTTATTGTGAATTAACTTTATTGTAGTGGTCTGGGACCAAACACAATATTTCTAAGGTATGCTTACATTGTTTTATTAAAAAAATTTTTTTCTATCAAAGTGTATTTGACTTACAGCATTTCAGGTATACGGCAAAGTGATTCAGTTGTGCATACACCCATCCATACATATATATTCTTTTTCAGATTTTTTTTCCATTATAGGTTATTATAAGATATGAAACATAGAGACTGCATTTTAATGAAATTTTTAGGAGTTTGATATAAACAATGAATCTGAGAGGCATTGATTCAGAAAGCACCTACTGAGTGCCTGGCTCCTGGTGGATGCTTAATAATATGGTTCTCCTCCCCTCCCTCAGGGCATTTGGTGGTTCCCTGCGCCCTGCAGTCAAGCCCAAGTCTTGTATCTGAAGGGCAACGGCCCAGGCTGCTCCCGCGGGATGTTGTGCCTGGCCAGGCCCTGACGTCCGGGCCGCGCCGCTGCTCCCTGCCCTGCCCAGCTGGTTCTCTGCCTTAATCTCAGTCACCTCGGCTGCACTGCCGTCCCACTACTTCCTTACTTGCCTAAGTCGTGTTTAAGGCCAGGCCTCCTTCTGGTCTGTCTTTATCCCAGGATCTAACCAGGTTCTGGACCAGTGGCCTTCAGCACACGTGTTCATTGAGTGGTCAGTGACACGACCCCCTGCAAGGCCTTCCCTGGCTGCCACTGTCCTCACAGCCTGCGCCCCACATGCCCCTGGGTCTCCTGTGGTCTCCGGAGGGTGGGGTTACCCCGTCAGCTTCCAGCCCGCCTTCTCATCCACAACCAGCTGCGGTGGGGCTGCAGTACCGCAGGCTGGGTGCCCAGCTGGTGTTTGAGGAAGTCCGTCACCCAGTCTTCTTTCTCAGTCTCTCCCTGGCCGCAGTCTCAGGCCACCTCTCCCTGCCTTCGGCCAGGCTGACATGTGTGCCAAAAATAATCCAGAGACTGCCGCTAGACACCCACAGTGGGAACTCAGTATAGAGGAGCTGGTCCCACTGAGGACTGGCAGATAGACTTCACTCAAACGCCTCAAGCTGCAGGAAACTTCGGATACTTGTTAGCGTTTGTGGACACTTTTTCTTTTCTGATTTTCGGCTGCACCACACACAGCAAGCAGGATATTAGTTCCCTGACTAGGGACTGAACCCAGGTCCCCAGCAATAGAAGCACGGAGTCCTAACCACTGTACCACCAGGGAATTCCCTATGGACAACTTTCCAGAATGTGTGGAAGCATATTCCACCCTGACAGAGAAAACCTATGATTAAACCCTCCTTAAGGAACTTTTTCTGCAAGTTAGATTGCCTACACCCTTCAAAGTGACAATGAGCCTGCTTCTGTCTCCAGTATAACCCACCAGGTCTCTAAAAGCATTGCATATTGTTGGCAACTATATTCATTCCGAAGACTACAATCAGCAGGAGAAACTGAGAAAATGAATCACATATTGAAAGAGACCACTGCTTGCCAGTGTCCAGCCCTGGCGGATCCAGGGAATTCGAAGCGGGGACGGAGTCGGCGATTAAAGAGGGATTAATTAGAAATTTAAAGGGAGATTAGGGAAGAATAATATAGTGAAAAAATAGAGGAGAAAAGAGGCTGATATTCCTTGGTTTACACAGAAAGCTAATAAAGTATCAAGACAAGAAACTTGCACCATCTATGTAGGCCACTGATGCCCGCTTGAATAGCAAAGGTTGCCCCTGCCTTGGGCTCCCTCTCGCATGGGTCTTAGAATCCCAGGCAAATAAGTAGACATGGAGAGCCTCTGTGTTCCAAAGGATCAGCCTGGAAAAGAGAGGGAGGTAGAGGGAGAAAGAGAGAGAGAGTCGACACGGGAGGAGCCAGATTTCCGAGAGACTGGTCTGAGAAACTGGTCCATCCTTTATTTTCCAGAAAAGCTTTTATACTTTTAGTTGTATATAGCAATTGTTAGACCCGGAGAAGGCCTAATCACCGGAGCCGTCGCTTCACAGATCACCAAGACTCGGATATTGATGCAACCGCAAGAGGATTTATTGAACCGGCGTGCCGGGGTTCAG